>JAPVEC010000026.1:409314-511796 GCA_028984105.1 Lavandula angustifolia
TAAATTAAATGTTTAATTAGATTCCATTAATTTGGATATTAAACACTTAATCGGACCTCCATTAATTGGACTCTACACGAAATTAGTAAGATTATGAGTAACGTTCCCTGCGTGGCTTGCTTGCATTTTTGAGCTACCGAGTTTTGTGAGATGAGTTTTCCAAAACAATATTTAAATTATTATTGAGTAGTGGGAGCGAAGCGTAAGCGTCCACTGCGTGGCTTTGCGTGCCTAGTAAACACGGTACTCTAGAAGATAATAATTAAATAGGATGGAGCTAATTAGATCAATTGAATGCGGCGTGGTTCGAGTAAGTATGTCGATTTCGAAATTTGATTCTATTTTGGTCAAATTAATGGTCGATAACTAGATATGTGTAGATGATTATTCATAAAATTAAAAACTAGCGTTTTAATAGTGATATGGTCGAGTAATATCGAACTATTAATTCCATTCTGTCTTAAGAACCTGTGACGCTGTGATTGGAATTAAGGAAGAAGCTAGGGTAAATAGCTTGGTTTAGGGTTACGCTTAGTAAGCGTCCACTGCGTGGCTTGCTAGGGGTGGAATTCCTAGAGTTGTTCGGGGTTTTTAATATCATTGTTTTTACAAAAGGTTTCAATGATTATTAATTACGAATTATGTACGAATGTTAATTTCATACATGCTTTTAAAATTACATTTTTCGAGATATGTCTCGTTTCTCGAATATTTTATTTTTCGGTTCCTAAACAAGCTCACCAACCAAACTCCTAACGGGTTTTAACAATTTAAAATAATTTTATAGAGTGGAAGAGATATCTTACATGTCCCAATAAAAAACCTCCGCAAAGGTCCTATATGAACTTTTGTTTTAGGACCGCTATGTCACAAGAACGAGTTTACTATGAGTATGTTACTTCCAAATCTTTGGTAGCGGTCGAAAGAAGTTATAGGAAAGAGCGCAAGAGTGCTTCAAGTCTTGAATATCCCTAGTAGTTCGAGGAATCCTCCAAGGCGGAAACCGGAAAAAGAGCAGAAAAGAGTGGTCAATTCAAGAAGAGGTAGCAAGAGTAAGAAGACGGTCCCTTATCGGCGGCATGCGAATGCCAAAGAAGAAAGGAAAAGTTCTTCAATTATGGTAAGAAAGGACACCGGAAGAGTTATTATCCGTGATGTCAAGGCAAAAACAGTAAAGAGAACGCGAGTCGCTTCTTAGTATCGGAAACCGTATACGCGTTTCCTCTTCTACCCACGAATGGGTAGTGGATTCGGGGGCAACCCGATCATGTTTGTTACACTGCAAGGTTTCTTGCGTGAAAAAGGTAATTCGAGCAATGGCGAGGTGGTAGTCTCAATGGGCAATGGATCGAAAAGTCCCGTGCATCTGCCACTGGAGATTTAAATCTATATTTTGATAGTTCTGTTTAGTACTTAAAGATGTTTAATATGTGCCTCGAAGTTTAGGCGAAACATTATTTCCGTTTCAAAACTCGCACCACGGATGGTTATAAATCAAGCTTTGATAGTGAAGTTTCTATCATGAAAGACGATGATTTTATCCGTAGTGGGACCATTAAACGGATCTTTATATACTTGTAAACCGCGTAGTTCTGTTAATATTGCTTCCTCATCATCAAATCCTAAGAAGAGGAAAGAGTCTTCTAAGGTAAACCAAACTTATCCCGTGGCACTTAAGACCAAGTCACATCAATCTTAACAGACTGAGAGGTTGGTGGAATATGGATCATTGAAGTCTCTCCAAGATTGAACCATTTCCAACTTGCGAAACCCGTTTGGAAGGAAAGATGATGACTGGGCCTTTTAAGCGCAAAGGGTTATAGAGCCACGTAAGTATTAAGTTTGATACATTCCGAATTTGTGTGGGTCTATGTCTACACAAGCTCGTGGAGGGTATGAGTACTTCGTCACATTTACTGACGATTACTCGAGGTATGGATATGTTTACCTTCTTCGCCACAAGTTGGATTGCTTTGAAACCTTTAAGGAATTCAAGGCAGAAGTGGAGAAGAAGTTAGGTAAAAAAATCAAAACATCTAGCTGATCCGATCGTGGTAGGGAATACCTATCCAACGAGTTCAAGCGGATTACTTGACGGAATGTGGGGATTACATCCTGCTGACAAAGACTTGGGCACGCCCCGCCAGAATGGTGTGTCTCGAGAGAAGGAACCTAAGTCTCTTAGAGATGGTTCGGTCAATGATGAGTTATGCAACTTTGCCCGGTTTTCTTTTGGGGATATGCTCTAGTAGATCGGCAAAGATACTTGTTGAATCGTGTGTCTTCCAAGTCGGTACAAAAGATCCCTTCCGAAGTTGTGGAGCTGGCACAAACCCAAGATGCTCCATTAAGGATTTGGGGGTTATCTTGCTTATGTGCTAAATGGGCAAGGCCTGACAAATTGGAATCACGTTCGAAGTGATGTTGTTCATAGAGCATCCGAAGGAAACGGGGGGGTGGATACTTTTATGATCCTAAAGAACGTAAGATCGTTGTTAGCCCTAACGCTCGGTTCTTAGAAGAGGATTACATTAGTAACCATAAATCTCGAGTCGACATCATCCTTGAGGAAATACAAGGTGGTCGAGTTCCACTTGAACAACCGGGCTTTTGCGAATAGCACTCCACGAGTAACGCACATACCGTTAACACAACTCCCGACACCGTTCGACGTAGCGGGAGGGTGATATTTATACCGATCGATATATGTTCACTTGGGGGAGACATTTGATTATCTCCGGTAGATGAACAAGATACCGTGGATCCCCGGACTTACAACGAAGCAATTGGGAGATGTAGATGCAGAGTCATGGAGAATCACCACGGACTCGAATTGAGTCCATAACTGATATGGGATCTATACGAGATCACCGAACTACCCGAGGGCCAGTAATGCTATTAGTAGTAAGTGAGTATACAAGAGAAAGAGAGAGCACCGAATGAAGAGATCATGGCGTTTAAGGCCAATAGTGGGCGAAGGGTTTTACCCAGTAAAAGAAGGTATCGATATACAAAGAGACCTTCTCGCCCGTAGCAATGATCAAGTCCATTCGGATTCTCCTTGCCATAGCGGTCACATGAAACTAGAGATCTCGACAAATGTAGCCAAAACCGCATTCCTAAACGGTCACCTTGAAAAAGGTAGAGACATCTACATGAAACATCCAGATGGTTATGTGAAGGAGGGCTAAGAGCATCTAGTTTGGAAGCTTAAGAAGTCATTCATGGACTTAAGCAAGCTTCCTAAGTTATGGCACCAACATTTTCGACGAGGTAGTCAAATCCTACGGATTTGTATCCCGTCCTAACGAGGTGTGCGTGTACCGCATTTGTGTTAACGGATCGGTGGTGTTTCTTGCATTTTACGTAGATGACATCCTTCTCATGGCAACAATGTTGAAGTGTTATCGACGTAAAGACGTTGGTTATCCGGGCAGCTTCAAATGAAGGACTTAGGTGAAGTCGGTTACATCCTTGGGATCAAGGTTATCCGAGATTGCTGTTAAAAGGATGTTAAGCTTGTCACAAGTGTCCTACATTGACACTTGTTATTGCTCGTTTTAGCATGCAAAAGCCAAGAGAGGTTCGCATGCCTTTCGTACATTGCATTTTTCTATCCAAGAATCGCGTCCTAAAACGCCCGAAGAGATAGAAAGTATAAGGTTTAGTACCACATGCTTCCCGTGTAGCCTCAATGTATGCGATGCTTTATACGAGAGCGTATATCTCATATGCTATGTGCATGGTCTCAAGATATCGGCCTAACCCCGGAAAGGGAACATTGGGATCAGCGGTCAAGCATATTCTCAAGTATCTTAAACGGACTAGAGATTACGTGCTTGTTTACCGTATGCATGCTTTAGTATCTTTGGGTTATACGGAATCGGATTTCCAGTCGACGAGAGATGAGAAGAAGTCTACCTCGGGTTATGTGTTTACCTTGGGAGGCGGAGCCATTTCATGGAGGAGTGCTAAGCGAAATGCATTATGGACTCCAACCATGGAAGCAGAGTATGTGGTCGCCTGTAAGCTTCGAAAGAGGCAGCTTGGCTCAAGAATTTCCCTCCCGGATTGTTCGAGAATTTGCCTAAGGCGATCACGATTTATTGTGATAATGCGGGTGCAATGACAAATTCTAAGGAACCTAGATCTCACAAGGCGTTTAAGCACATAGACGTGAAGTACCACATTATACGAGTATTAGTAAATCGAGGTGACGTGGTGATTGACAAAATAGGAACTGAAGTCAACCTAGCTAATCCTTTCACGAAGAGCTTACCACTCCCGACTTACGAGAAGCATGTCCGTGGCTTAGGAGTGGTAGAGATGCCCCCCCACTTAGACTACAAAAACTTTTGTATAAATGGGAGAAGATGCAATGATAGATAGGATAGATAGCTAAGATATAGCTGGGTACTAGTTCGTACCTGCATAGCCGAGATATAGCCGAGTACTAGTTTGTACCTAGAACTCGACACACATTGTATACTAAAAGTTCGCTTTAAAAGTATAAGTGGGAGAATTGTTGGGATTTTGTATACTTTGGAAGCACTTTTTATGCTTGTATACAATGTGTTTTTGTCCTTACCACTGCTTTATTCTCCTATCTCGATAAATATGTATATTTACACATGTTATCATTTATCTTGTATAAAAGTTAGATTCGGGTGGTGTGTCGGTATCACGTAAGACAACACAAATTGGTTGAACCGACAAGATATAAACAAGTTATCACATGACCGAGACAACTTAAGGATAAGTTGTCGGTTAAGCCGCAGCTTTAGATAAGAAGCGGCTCTGGTCTCATTGCTTGTCTTTACCTGGCACACTTAAGGTGGTGTATTGACGGATCACAGATGTGTTCTCCTAACCGACATTAGTGGAGAACCAAGATCTCGGTGACTTTCTTGGTCTTAAGCTTGGTAAGACTTCACCTGAGTGCATTGGCTATCGATTACTTTGACCTACTATGGTGAACGTCATCGCACCGGATCTACGTATCTTGGGTGTTAGTAGTTATTTGTGGCTCAGCCGGTTGTATGTATCTTACATCCGTATCCTAGTAAAATGGGTTGATAATATCCCCCGAGGAACTCGAAAGGATTAGCACGCTAAACCCGCCGGTTGATTAAGTTCGGTGTGTTAATAAGGTCGAGTGGTATTACTCAAAGAATATAAGATGTTAATTAATTTAAGCCGCATTGATCAGCTTAATTAATTAACGGATATTTTTATTCTAAATACGGAGATCGATTAAGTCTAAAATACAAGTCTTTGCTCAAATTGGGATAAATGGGTAAATCGGTACGGATTCTCTAGTGGAATGGATCGTGTTAATTAATTAATTTTGCTCAAAAATGAGCATGGATAATTTAATTAATTGGAGGCCCAACTTTATTTCTTGTATTGGATCCCCTGATCCGCCCAATTAGTTGCCTAGTAATTTATTGTCTCTCGAATTCATTATTAATGAATTAATGTATTTTTTACATTATTTAATAATGTTATTTATCCGGGAATTAATTGGTTGGGTCAACTAATTGATAAATATTAAGTAGCCCAAAGAATTAATTATATTATGGGTAAGTTATGTGGAAGCCCATTAGAAATATAATTAAATTAATGGATTACAAATTTATTAATATTATATCAGGGCTTTTAAAGTTACATATATATATTAGATATCCATTCTCGAAAAATGACACACACACATATACATATACACACGCACGCGTGAGTGGAGAGAGGCAAAAATTATTTTCTTCGGTTCCTCGACCTTACCCGAGAAAGAAAAAAGGCCGGATACGGTGATCGAAGGTCTAACTACAAGAGCAACAATCAAAAGCCGCGACAACACACCAGGGAGGAAGGTAGTGTTCCTAACCCTAATTATTCCTTCACTTTTGTCTTGTAGTAATTCAGAATATATAGAGCCAATAGAAAAGGTAGCGATTTGATTAAGTAATTTCTTGTGATAAGGGATATAACTATATTCAATTTTTTTTGTCAAAAACTTTGGTGCATCCAACAGGTTAGGTGCAAACCGTGACGCTAATATTAAATATAAAGTAGTATTTCATATAGCAACAATGTTGTTGTAGTGCATTTGGTAAGGTTATTGGACTCCTTACCCTCTAAATGTGGGTTTGAGTCCTGGCAAGCGTTTTTATTAATTCCAAAAAATTGCAAAATTAACACATTTTTCTATTTTTTTTTTAATTTTATTTTAATTCCAAAAATTGCAAAATTATCATACTCAAACACTCACATCGTTTCTCATTTTTACACTTTGATACAAGATCAAGGTAGCTCTACCAAAAAAGAGATTAAAATAAAGTTATTGTATTAAATAAAAAATATTATACTTAAATCAATTAATAAAAGTATAATTTCTTATTAACTAATGTATCACTTGTCACGAATCAAAGTATCACTTGCTGGGAAAAAATCGTTCCTCATCTTTACACTTTGATACCAGATCAAGGTAGTTCTACCAAAAAAGAGATTAAATAAAGTTATTGAATTAAATAAAAAAATATTATACTTAAATCAATTAATAAAAAGTATAATTTCTAATTAACTAAAGTATCACTTGTCACGAATCAAAGTATTACTTGCTAGGAATAAAATTATCATTCGTTCTTAACGAAAGTATCACTTTTCATGAAAAAAGTATCAAATTATTATGTATATATCACTTGTTGTGAATAAGAGTATCACTTGCTATTAATCAAAGTATCACTTATTATGAATCAAAGTATCATTTGTTCTTAATAAAACTATCACTTTACGTGAATCGAATATATCACTTTGGTTTTAAATAAGAGTATCACTTGTTATTAATCAAAGTGTCACTTGCTATGAATAAAAATATCATTTATTATGAATAAAATGTAGTATCACTTATTTTAACAAAAGTATCACTTTAAATGAAAAAAGTATCAATTATTTTGAATATATCACTTTTTCTGAATAAGAGTATCACTTGCTATGAATAAAATTATCACTTATTATGAATAAAAATATTGTATTGTATCACTTTCTCAAAATGAATGTATCAAATAAACTGAATACATTATTAAAAAAACATAGATCCGAAAAAGTATGAATTGGTTAAAAAAGGAAAAAAAATAATAAGTCAAACTTCAAATGTATCAATTAAACTTGAATATATTATTTAAAAAAATGATCTTGAAAAAATATCAATTGGTATAAAAAAAGTATCACTTGTTTTAACAAAAGCATCACTTTAAATGCAAAAAATATCAATTATTTTTAATATATCACTTGTTCCCCGAATAAGAGCATCACTTGTTACTAATCAATGTATCACTTTACTATGAATAAAAGTATCACTTATTATGAATACAAATATTGTATTGTATCACTTTTTAAAAATGAATGTACCAATTAAACTGAATACATTATTTAAAAAAAAACTAGATCTAAAAAAAGTATCAATTGGTTAAAAAAAGGAAAAAAATAATAATAAGTCAAACTTCAAATGTATTAATTAAACTACATACATTATTTAAAAAAAATTGATCCGAAAATATCAATTGGTATTTAAAAAAAAAGGTCAAACTTCGCTTTTGGGACTCAAACCCGAGTCAAAAAGGATTTAAAGCCAAGCACTAACCAATGGCAATACGACAACATTCATAATATATTGCAAACCGTACTTATTTAAGCAGAAGGCGTCCCGTTGCACTCGCAACCGGATGTACTGGAGTCCAACTCTTTTTTTTTTTTGCTAAAACAACTGTCTTTCTGCATTTTTCCATGTTCGCTCAAATTCACAGCGTTGGACAAATTAATATTTTCATATCTTTTGAGTCTAAATTTAACGAGAATGTACTTTTTAGTTGTGGACT
This sequence comes from Lavandula angustifolia, assembly GCA_028984105.1. Lineage (NCBI taxonomy): Eukaryota > Viridiplantae > Streptophyta > Magnoliopsida > Lamiales > Lamiaceae > Lavandula > Lavandula angustifolia. The sequence goes on from JAPVEC010000026.1 coordinate 417,189, forward strand.
TTTTGGAAATTGAGAATCGGGGTTCGGTAAAAAATTTTGGTTGAAAGTCATCTTTACTACTATCATAAATGCAAAAAAAAAAAAAAATCTGGATAAACATATTAATAATATATACAAAAGTCATATTTATATATGGGCTATATTGGTGTAAATGGTGGCATTTTGTGGTATAAAAGCCTATATAATTTTTATTTATTTCAATTTCATTATTTTTTAAAATTTCTTCAATAACGATAACTCTTTTTTTGTGTAAAACCTGCCATAGTGGATTAACCTAAAATCTGGGATGAGAGACAACTTTTTCAACTTTTCTGTATAAATTCAAGAATGTGCACTACCTCAAAAACATCAGGACTTGCGATCCAACATTGGGCCCAAGGCCCAAAGAATAATTTGGATATGCATATTAATTAGGATTGGATCGTAATCTATTTTCCAACACAATAATTTTATTGAAAAAGTTAGTTAAATATCCAGGATTCTCTTTTAAGCCATTTATATTTTATCAACAGTAGCGTCTATATATTCACTTAGAAGTCAATAAATCTGATCTAGGAAAAAAACTAAACGAGCTTGTAATTTTTCTATAATCACAAAAAAAATGTGTACATACAGACAATATTGTTTATTTACACTGATCTTCAATATATATAAGACATGTTTCAAGACTACGAACAAAAAAAATTCAATTTCCAGCAGATTTTTCGATGATTCGAAGAATATTATTTTCTCCCTCCCATAGAAAGTCTCATTCGGGCGGTTCCAATAAAAAAAAAATATCTTGGGAATTGGGCATGGGTCGGAAGAGATACCTTGAACTTGGCTAATATTTTTAACCTATATTTTTAAAAAAATTCTAAAATTACTATTAGTAAAAAAGGAAAAAATAAAAATTACCGAGGTGGAGCCGACCCGGCCCACGGGATGGGTCCGCCCTCGGTCTCATTTCTATTGGGTACGGATATTAAGAAAATGAGATTGTGTGAGTATATATTGTTTGACTTTTTTGATGGTCTACAGATTGTTTGCATTTTTAAGAAATAAGATACTTTCTACGAGACAACAATGGCGAAAAGAAAAATAAGGCACACTTTCTACTGGGACGGGGAGTATTTACGTGCTCTTCCCTTGTCAAACGAGAAGTCCTTAATTATTAGGCCCCTCAATGCTGATCTCATCATGCTGCGGCAGCGGCACCTGCGAGGATCCGGGCTCTTTATCCACGTGGGACAGCTCGATGTGGTGGTTGGAGGCGTCCGTGGAATCGACCGACGTCGGCGTCCCACTTGTCGTCTAAGTAGGTGGCGACGTGGAATCGGCTTGGAGAGGCGTGCAGTGTGCGCTGTCCACCTCCGACCGGTAGTGGCGGAGGAGGTGGATGGGCGACGTGTGGTGCGACGGCATGCCGGACCGGATCGAAAACGGCGTCGCCGGAGTCGAGTGCCGGCTTTGTTTGATGTGTTTCTTGGCGGTGTGGTGCCAGTTTCTTAGTGCCGTCGCTACTCTGTCGTTGAATATGGTTGGTTTCATGGTCGATCCCATCTGTCAAGGGTAGATAAGTAATTTTAAATATTTATTCAAATTGGCTAATTAGTTTTATTAAATTTTGGATCGAAGAACTAGTATATAATTTAGGACAAGTTTATGTACCTGAGTGACTAGATCATAAAGTGGGAGAGTGACATAATTGCAAAGTATTTCGAAGAGATCCTTTTGAAAATAATTGAATCATTAGTTACTTGTTATTAAATACGAGTCGTATATTTTTTATCGGGTGAAAATTTACTAATTTTTGATGAAAAAAAAAAGTACTGAAGAATTACCCCATTGAGATCCTGATAACTACATCCTCCACATGTTCGTGAAAGCACGATTTCAACCCGAATTCATACTGTTTTGGAGAAGAAAAAGCATATAAGAGGGATAACTTAATAAATAAATACTATATTTCATTTAATCATTATTAATTGACACTGAAAGAATAAGAAGAACATGAGACTTACCCAACTCCACGCAAAGAAGGAGAGTATATTTATATACATTAATGTTAAATTAATGATGAATAAAAAGTTAATAATTTATTTTTTGAAAATAAAATATATACCTGAAAGAGTACAAAATTGATAAGGTAGAGTACAAGTCGATGACGACTGAACCAGAAAAGATCGTCTCCCGGTTGAACGACTGGAACGCCCTTCACGACTTCGCCCCGTTCTTCAATCCTTAGGCCCATTTTCGTAATTACCACTTGTAACTTGGTTCCTACCAGCAATATTACCTGATGAATTTTTGTATTTAGAATTACTAGAAATAAACTCTAGTGAATGTGTATAAAGAAAATGGACTACTTACAATTAACGGGACGAATGGCAGCCAAACATAGGAAATACCAGCCTGTCCACACAAAGTAACTTACGATTAATCTTAAATAGAAATTTAAGTTTTCAAACAAAAACATAGAAGCTAAGAAGATTGTGGCTTGCTAGTTACTCTCGTCTCAAAATTATTAGGTAATTTAAATTTAGTTGGAGGAAATTATAAAGAATAACAATATCTAGTATAGGAGTTAATTAAGTATTTAAATAATAGTTTATTTATATTTCAAATGTTGATAAATTTAGATCAATCAAGTATTTAAAAAAAACATAATACATCAATTGCATAAAAGTTATTAATATTAAATCATATATATAATTCTAACAAAATAAATGTCTAAAATTCCAAATTCTACATCTCCTCAAAAATAAGTGACACTTGATATAGGTTTCTTAATATTTTTCAAAGTTAGTAGTTATATTAACACTAATTCTTTATTGTTACATTAGTGTAGTTTAACAAATTTAAAAATATCGAGGGACGAATTCAAAAATTTAAGTAGAGCAAACATAGAAATTACTCAAAATAAAAGAGAATTCATAATAATGCACAAAAATCCGGGGGGTCGCACCCGCCCACCCCCTTTGAATCCATTAGAGTCGTGAATGCAAAGTAACCGATATAATTTCCCTGTTAAAATACATTGTCAAATGTCATCTCCCAGGGTATTTACATTCTTCATATGTAACTGTATTAAATAAGTTCTCAAATTAAATAGACTATATTTATGCCTAACTTCTTAATTCCTTAACTTGAAATTAAATAAACGTTTGAATGTCTAATCCAATTACTTTTTTTATTAATGAATCATATATACTCTCTCCGTCTCATTATTGTTGTCTAATTTTTTTGTACACGATAATTTAGGAGAATTGTTGGTTGCAAGTAAAAATAGTGGACCCTCAAATAAAGTGTTTGTAATAATTTATTATTTTAGAAAATAAGAAAAGAATTATAGAACAACTAAAAAAATGGAATAAGAATTATGAGACGGAGGTAATACTACTATTGCATTTAACATTTATTTTATTACTATTATCAAATTAAAAACTCCACCACCATAAACTAACTAAACTAAACAATAACAAATACTCCCTACATCCCATAGATGTTGTTTCATAATTTTCCGACATAGAATTTAGTGAGAGTTGTTAGTTGTGTGTAGAGATGTGAGTTCCTCAAATTGTAGATAAATTATAGTCACGCAATCTTGATTTTTAGGGAAATGGGATGAGATCTATGAGACAATCCAAAAAGAAAAATGAAACAAAATCTATGAGACTAAAGAAATATGTTTTTTTACATTACCAATAAAATATTGATTTTTGAACCGACAATGTAATGCACGTGGCTTTTATTAATTATATATTAAAAATAGAGGAATATAAAAATCAACATTTTTTTTTAAATAATTCGAGAAATGTATAGCCAACCTAAATAAATTCAATTGCAATAGCCTCTAAAGTACATTCATCTTGGGACGTCTTGTATTTATTTGGAAGACTTTCAACGGTTTTTAATCAACCGTTTTTTTATTACATACTTCAAGTAAATTATGAATCTTAGCTGTAGGAACGCTACTTGACTAACAAAACATGCATGGTCACTTCACTTATGCTTACTTGTTCAAAATGATTTCTTCTGGTGTCTCCATGAACGTAAATACGTAATTAATAATGTAATGATGGAAATCTACTTGTCAATACTTAAGCCTCATACTCATTCCTAATTTAGTAGAGATTACACAGCTAGAATGTATGGATCTTTCGAAAACGAACATATCTTGTCAGATATGTGTCAGCATTCCGACACGACCCCACACTTCATTTCAATTGTTATATTTTAAAACACTTCATAACGAAATTCTAATAAAAATAATTTATTTAGTATTTAATTAACTAAGTATTTGTATATACATCATATTAGTGGTGTCCTAATTTCTTTTAGAAAATATCGTGTACGTCTCATCTCGTATCGCGTATCCTATGTTAGTTAGACAACAAAGTGCATAAACAGAAGATGCAAATAAATTCAGATTTTAGAATTTTTAAGTGTGTGTTTTAAAGTACATATATATGAGATGCTAATAAATTGCTTTTTCACCGAGGCTGACCTGATGAGGCAGTGTTATTGAGAAATATAAAATTAAATCCAATTTATCTCCAATTTAGAGATATGTCATTTTGGAGTGAATTTAATTTTGAAGATATTATATTTTCCATTAGTAGGTAAACCGTCTCCTATCAACATTAATTATATCTAGAAAACAACACATGGTTTGTCCAAAATTATTTCCTCCTAATTCACTTAAGTTAGTCTAATTTTATCCAGCAACCAGTCTAATTTTCAGCAACCATCTTTTAATTAGTTTCTTTAATTAGTTAATTAATTAAATCGGTCCAATTAATCTGACTTCCACTAGTGCCCCCTTGACTGGAGAATTATGGGGCCAAATCAATTCAGTCAATTTCTAGAATTAACTCTTTGTTTAATGTGTTCATGGAAATTCTTGGCTTTGTCACCCTTCAAAAGTGGATAACACTTTATTTATAAGTAGTGCTTTATTTCGAATGCAATTGAATGCTGGACCTATTCAATATCGGAATATATATATATATATAGATATATATATATATATTATGTAATGATCTTGCAAATCACTCTTTAAGCGGGCAGCTTCAATGCCCCACTATTGTATACCTCTTCATACCTCATCCACAAATTAAATGATTATATGACACATTAGTTAACTGTGATAAAGATTCTTCATCTTCAATAAATAAATGAGTAATTTAAAATAAACATACCCGTTCATTCCCCAGTAATACTACCGCTTCTTCCTCTCTCTCCCAAATTAGAATTTTTTTCATGAAATTCGAAGAGGCGGAAAAAAGGAGAGAAGAAGTTCTTCTATCTAGAAGAAATCCACTGCTCCTTGGTGTTTCAGACTAATAAATGAGCATTTAATAATCGAAAACTTGATAACCGAAATGTAGTTCCAAGTCTTTCAAACTTCAATTCTTTTCTGCTTTCTCTGTCTCGTTCTCTCTAGTTGCGGAATTAGATTAGATTGAAATAATATTTCTTCTCTCATTTCTTCTCCTTATGCGAATTACATGAAAAAAGCCTTAATTTTATTTTTTTTGGATGAAGGGGAAGGGTGTAGTATTATTAGAGAAGGAGCGATTGTATTATTTATTTATTTATCCAACTATTTGTTTATTTTATGTTATTCATTTATTTATGGAGAATGAATGGTATTATTATTGGAGATGGAAAATTTTACCACAATTAACTTATGGGTTACGTGTCATTTAATTTGTGGAACCGCTCTTTAAGAAATGTAATGCGTATGAATTGACAACTTGGGTTATAGAATCATTTCCAATTTAAAGTTCAGTAACGATATTAACCTTTTGCAGTAATGCCAGATATTTAGTTCAATATAATTAGATGTAAAATTCATATGATAGTTTTATATTATAAAATTGGAATCTATGGAATGTATTTGTTGCGCATCCTTCTTATTTTCTATTTTAAATAACTTTCTACATGATGGAATTTCGATTTGAATATCATTATCTATATCTTATATACACACAACTGAGAATATGTTAAACTGAATCCTATTGACAGCCTTTTTACTCCCAAAGGTATTCTAGATGTCTACTTATAATTAATTAAGTCCTCTCTATCTCGGCAACTTGAAATTTTCTTTTTAAGAATTAATGGTGGGCTGGATTTGAACATTTAAATTAAGAAAAATAGACAATTGAAATAGAAGGTTCCTACAAGAGTCCAAGTAATTAATATAGCTTCATCTATCCCTAGATGATTTTTCCCTACATAAACCTGAATCCAACAATAAACCATCCAAATTAAAGTTCAACAAAGAACATTCTTTCAGCATTATAAATGAACATACTCCCTTCGTTAAAGAAACATTTTTTCTCGATTGGGACGTTCCACTAAGAATTGCCAACTTATTTTCTCTCTCTTACTCTCTCATTATTTTCTCTCTCTTACTCTTCCATACTTTATCTCTATTCTTTTAATTCCCGTGTCGAAAAGAATTGAGCTATTTATAAGGGAACATGGAGTATTATATTGAATCCCGCCCGGTGGATGGATACGTTTTGGTATGCTCAAAAAAATATATATAAAGACTATAAGAAATCTGGACGATGATCAAGTATTAGAGTGAGTTGTTTGTAATCGAATAATAATTACCAAATACGTAATTTAAGTAGCGGCAAGTTTCGTCACAAATATTTCCCCTTTTGGGCCGGTTATGGACGAGAGACCAGTAACTATGCGGCTCCAAAAAGCCCAACTTAAGGCCCATAATACATGCCTCCTTTTTCTTCTACCAAGCATGCCTGCGCAACTGGAATTGGATCTTAATCTAGATTTTATTACTAAAAGGTCTTCAAAACCTATAATATATAGTAATGGATTTTCCGATACTATTCAATACTCATATCCCAATGTTCAATATGTTTTTTTTTAATTTTTTAATTTATTCGTTGTTGTTGGACTACATAAAGATCTTAAATATGTTATTTTCATACAATGACGGAATTAGAACTTTTAATTGGAGACATAAGAAATAAATCGTGTCGATCGAAGGGTCGAATGAATTGAAAAAACAAAGGCGGACAAAGCAATTTCAACCCCCGTAAAAGCGAAATTCCAGTCGGGGGCGGTCGACCCTCCTGACCCCCCTTAGTTATGTCCCTATTTACATGTATAATATTGAGATATTGGTGTCATGCCATGTCTAATTTTTTTTATATATATTATATCCTAAGTTCGTTGTATCATATCGGGTACAATTTTTGTATATCTCGTGTCCATGCAAATAATGATATGAATTGTTGTATTCATTCTATTTGAAGATTCTTGTATTTCTTATCAGAGTGTCTTATTGAAAGTGCCGTATTTCTAAAAGACAATAAAGAACACATATACAATAATTAATAAATCAAAAGTCAAAACAATATAATACACCAAACAAAATAATTTTCTCAATCTACATTACGCTCCCAATGAAAGGAATGGAGTGTTACATAACTTGTGAGTGTATATATAAGGGTTGTATGTGGCAGCCAAAATCGACAAAGCCTTCCAACCAGCCAAAGAGAAAAGGACACATCAAATTGTGTATCATGTATGTATATATTTTATATTTCTACACGTATACATATTTTTTATTTTATATATATACATCCCAATCCCATAGGGTTAGGAATAGGATAGTCGAGGGGAGTGAGGGTGACAGAAACATGATGTGGTTCGAACAAGGACTAAACACGGGACAATGGGATGACTGGTGTCAGCCATCTGTCATTAAACCACAAGCCCCACTAATTTAATTATTAACCAAAAAAAAAATAGGCCCAAAGCGAAATGGACCTGCCAACATCAAGAGAAGCTTTCAAGTGGAAGGCCCACCAATTAATTGACGTCGTACATCACGTGTCGGCCCATTAATGGCTATCACCCATCTTCATCATGCATTAAATATTCAGTTTTTTTTTTATTTAATTATTTGTATTTTTTATGAAATACGAAATAAATATAAAAAATGAAATGAAAAGACAGATAGTGAAATTACGTGGAGTTTAATTGGGGATTTGTATGCATATAAATCGTTGGAGAGAGAAAGGACTGCTTGAAAATATTGCTTCAACTGCCAATCCCAATCTTCTGGCCTATTTTTGGTGGATCACTTAGTGGTCCATCAATCACACGATGTCACGTATGTTTTTATCAGTAAATAAATATTTTATTGATAAAAATATGATCCATCAATGCACGCGTGACACCGCGTGATTGGTGTCCACAAAAAATGGGACAGAGGATGTGCAGAGTTCAACTACTACCCCTATCTTCTTCTTTTTTATTTTACTTTCATTTATATTGAAACAACACAAGCTTCCAATATAAATTCAATATCGATAAAAATTCCAAAAATCTCAAATGTATCGCCTCATGTTTCGGAATTAAGTATATCATAAACAACATATCTTATGTTTTTTCCAATATTTTTTCTTTAAACCATTATTTGATATTATAATTTCATAATTACTATTTTATGGATCATAATTGCGTGATATTTTTTGTTTCTATACTTTACTTTTACATAGATTCAGCGACCTGGCAATACGGAATGTAGTTAGTATTTTTATTTAGAATTGATTTAGTGTTCGATTCCTATTAAAATCAATTTGAATTAGTAATATATACACATAAATTCAACGAATTTTAAAACATATCTCATTTATCAATTAGATACACATTCGCTCCTTCCAAAAGCCACGACAAGTCCCTTCATAATCTGATTAGCATTAAATTGCAATTTAAATAATCAAATCAGTTGATAAGTAACGAAACAAATAACAACCAGCACTTTCCATATATTATAGTTATAGTATAATATATTGTCTGAAGGATCTTCGTGTGTATTCTGTGGTTTGGTTTGAAGCGTAGACAAAAATAAACAAATGGATACTAATCTGTTTTGTAGGGGATTGTAGGTTGCCATGAATTGGGGGAACAAAGTACCATTTGCAAAAAAATAATAAATAAATAAATAAATAAATTCAATAATTTTTTGCATATATAGTAATCGATTTAGTGGGTGTTTGCAGCTGCTTAATTTATTTAACTTCTAGCTTAATTTAAAAAAAAAACTATTTTTTTGTGTTTGCAATAATTTAAATTCGAAAAAATTCTCTGCATTTAAATTGAATAAGTTGAAGTTGGTTAAGTTGATTTTTACCAACTTCTCAAACTTAATGACATATTTGTAATTTCGGATAAGCTATGATTTGACATTTTACTTATAAATTACAAAATAAGCTACTACAATATAAATTTTGCAAATACTATTTTTTCAACTTTTTCTTCTTTTAAGCAGTTTTTGCAAACACACCCTAAATTCTCTAATAAGCCACTTTTATCAACTTTTCCTTAATTTAAGCACTTAAAAAAAGTTTAATCACAAACACCCCCTTAAAATCTTCTGTCCCATTTGAAGTCGTACTAAATGGCCCAAAAATCCAATGGTGCCATGGGCATTTTTTCGGATTATTTTTGGAGTCGCAATATCAATTAATATTAAGTTTATTTAAATTAAAATACGCATGACATCACTTGATTAGTGAGCAGTGTAATAGGCTGTAAACATGGGACCGAAGCTGCTCTATCTTATGGGTGTTTGCAACCATTTAAATTATTGAACTTATAGCTTAATTTAAGGAAAAACTGTTTTTTGGTGTTTTCAACAGCTTAAATTCGTAAAAATTCTCTACATTTAAGTTGAATAAGTTGAAGTTGGTTATGTTGGTTTTTACCAACTTTTCCAACTTAATGGCATATTTGTAATTTCGGATAAGCTATGATTTGACATTTTACTTATAAATCACAAAATAAGCTACTACAGTATAAATTTTGCAAACACTATTTTTTCAACTTTTTCTTCTTTTAAGCAATTTTTGCAAACACACCCTAAATTCTCTAATAAGCAACTTTTATCAACTTCTCCTTAATTTAAGCACTTAAAAAAAGTTTAAGCTATTGCAAACACCCCCTAACATTTTATAATCTTTTCTTTATTTCTTTATTTCTTTCTTATGCGAATATTTATTTAAATTCAAATATAATACGTTAAAGAAAAAAGATTTTTTTAGAAATAAAATACTTTGTTGGGGGATGGGACATGCTTTCGAGTTTCAACATGTAAGATTTCCCCACTTAAGTTGTTGGGTTCATATGAAATTTCTTGCTCATTACATATTAAATACTCCTAAAATACTTTTAACTTGAAATAATTCTTTGAATGTTAATGTGACTGTTTTGCCACAACTTGTGCATTATTACATACTTGCAGTAATAAATATCAATAATCTATATACGGTTGTCTGTGGTAATAATCGATCAATTATCACTATCAGAAAATCTAATTAATTAGTGGTAATAAGTGAAATTATCACTGTCGGAAATCTAATTGAATAAATATGCATGAGAGAGTCAGAGACAGAGATAGACTGAGCTTGTATTTCAATAATTGAGACTGGTGTATTGTATATATATACCCTGCTAAAGAATATTGGCAGAATTTCAAAGACATCTGTCATGTGAGTTTAGGTCTTTTTTATAAAAAAGTATATATAAGAAGAAAAATCTTCAATGGCTATCCACTGTATAGAGTAAATTTCGTTCATATACAATATCGGGTAAAATTACAAATTATATATATAAATTTCAAAATTTGTGACATTCGGCTATAAATTTAATATAGTATTGCAGAATCTAATCGTGCTCCAAACAACTAATTTTACCCAACTTGGTGGTAATTTAATGATATAAATGGCTATCAATTTGTCTAAAAGGAGGAACCAACAAGACAAGAAGTGGGAAACAAAATAAATGATTTCAACAAAAAGGTAACCTTATTCTTACATAGATTTCAATATATTAATTATATGTATGATGTCCCAACTTGGTCGATGGAATGACATAAATATAAAGCTAACCCATCCCCAATAACAAAGATGTGACTTTTCTATTTTATGGTAAAAAAGTTATTCAAAAGAGAATAATATTTGTTGCGCGTAGATTTCATCATATGCAGATGTTAGAGGCCCCTTTTTGACTCGATTAGATAGTTCATGATATCAATTTACATGTACACTTTATATTCTCTATTTCCAAATATTATAAATAGCAATAAATATTAATGAGACCTAGACAATATACATTCACAATATATAGTTAAAATTTTTAAAAAATCCCAACTTGTTTAATATCCAGACTCGACAAAATGTGATTTTCAATCATTTTCATGTCATTCATCGGTAGTTATGCATAAATTTACTAAATATTTGATGGAAGACACTTAAAAAGATACGTGTATCTGTCATGGTACGATCATACTTTCTGATTTTTACGGTATACAAACATTTACTAGTATCAATAAGATACGAGTTGGATAAGTTAAAAAAGTGAAAATATTTGGAAGATTTTTTTTTAATGATATTGGCTATGTTATTTAATACAAAAGTGACTCTTTTTATGTTTTAACTATTAAAAAAAAACTCCTATTTTACAAATCACTTCATTATTTAAAAGAATGAAATCAAATTATATTATTATTATTAAAATAAATGGTAATGCATGTTTTGGATTATTGTAATCACGAGAGTGCAGACAACGACAGATGATACAAATAGATAGGGTACGATGAACGCGGGCGCCCCATCTACCCACCCCATCCCCACGGGGCCCACCACTCCCCCGACAAACATGGTTCGATTAAAGCAGATAAAACACACACAAACACTCACTAAACGCATCACCACCACTGCAGACTCTCTCTCTCTCTCTCTCTCTCTCTCTCTCTCTGGGCTTCTCTTTCTTTTTGGTGTTTCAGATATAATTTCTCCTCATCTTTCCCTTTCCCACGCCATTGCCGATGACCCGCTATCCCCATAGATATATCGCTGTATGTTAGAAGGAGAAAGTGACAGGATGGCGACTTTAATAAAGTCACTGCAGCTGTATATATATTTATGGAGATAGACAAAATGATGGGCGTGACATCTCATATGTTGTTGTGGTATATGCTATCTTTGCTTAATCTCCACCGCCAATCCCCCCATCATCTATTACTTTCTACGAACTATTTTGTATTTTCCGAAAAAATACTTGTCGATCATGAAGATTCGAACTTGTAATTCTTGAAGTCAACAATCCACCTACAATTGCGTATGATAACATCATTTATGTGTAGATTGTGCTCTCATCACTAAAATGTACACATTGGAGTCCTTCACTATCTAATTGAAATGTACTACCAATAATGTGTAAAAGAAAGCTACCTGCGGTTTTTCCAAATACTATTAAATGTATTTTCATTAATAGAAATCAATTTTTGTAGTATTGTGATGAAATTTATAGTTTGAAAAGGTTGAAATAACAAAATTTCTAATATAAAATCGAAATTATACATGATTTGGAGGCAGTTACGTCGATGTTTATACTACATAAGAAGAAAAAATCCATTTTCCTTAAATATAACAAAAGGGAAAATATATTCTTTACGTCTCAAATTATACACTTTTACTCCACAAAAGCTTGTATGTACCACTTTCGTATAAACTTGTGTGTACCACACTATAAAGGTATTGACATGTGTTAAATATGCCCCTCTTGATTTAAGAAAAAATATTACATATTAATAACTTTATTGTGTGGTACACAGAAGAATATACAAAAATGGTATATAAAAATCGCTCCGCCATTACTCAACAATAATTGAAATTATCATAAGATATTCATAAATCTTAATATGCATATCTTTGGATAGCCTACTTTTATGCTGGACAAAAAAGAAACAGTGGATGCGGGGGTATAAAGGTAAAATCGGGTGATACTAACGTTCGTGTGCAGCGTTGCCGTGAAAAGTGGGAGTTTTTTGGGCCCAGTGGCATCTCTGTTATTTCAGGTGGGTCGAGGGGCATTTAAACTCGGCGACTTCTATGGAATGTGCGTATAAATACGAATAGGTGGTGGTGGTGAGAATAGAGAGAGGGAAAGAGAAATATGCAGCGAGCGTGGGGCCCAGGCCGCAGCGCCAAAGACGCAGGCCAACCTGATTCAACAATCCCACTTTTTTCTCTCTCCACACGCGCCTCTCGCTATTCTTTTCTTTTCTTTTAACAAAATTCATATCTCTATATTTTTCAAAAATAAATAAATATGTTACATAAATACCCTAGAGAATATTTTATGTGTCTTCTCGAATTGGAATGCTATCAAATTTTGCGTCGCAATTCGAGATACGTACAAAACAAAAAAATGAAATGCTATCAAATTTTGCGTCGTAATTTGAGATACGCATTAGATAAGATTCATCATAAATGTAACAGTATACGAAACAACATAATATGTAAATCATATTAAACTAATCATGTGTAGATGTTATCTAGATGTATTGAAAAGATTGGGAAGAGCTGGGTTTGATCAAAAGAAAACTAGTTCTATAGTTGATCATGGTGAATATTATAAAAATATATTTTATCTACGGTGATTGAAGCTGCAGTTTTAATTATTTTATGTGATAATATATGAATATACACATTTTGGGTTAAAACAACACAAATATACCCAAAAATTAAATTTATAGTTAAGGAATACTCAATTTGACCAAAAAGCCCTTGCTTTTTGTCAAATCTGCACTTCACACGGTTTTCGAGGTGAGATTTTGATAATAAATTGTGTTGGAACCGGAGGAGTTTAGATGTGTTGGGGGAGTGTTTTGAGTGTATGTTTTGAGTGTTTAAGTGATTTATTTAATAAAAAGAAAGAGTTGTGAGGGCTTTTTTGGGAATTTTGGGTATATTGTGTATATAATTTTAAGTAATGGGTAAATTTGTGTTTTTTATAGTAGCTTTGGCTACTATCGTGGGTGCTCTCTTATTTTATTTTGCTGCTAATACGGTACTAATTTCCTCGTGCATTAGTTTTTTTGCTGTTCTGTCAATAAATGCATATATTTTAACATGAAAATGAGAAATCGAGCTGTAGTGTGTTCAATTAAATATTCTCTGAAAAATGGATTAATATTATAAAGAGAAAATAAATATGGTTAGAAATTATAATTATAGGAGAGTAATAAGCACGCGCTGGGCGAGGAGAGTGGGGATGGGAAGAAACAAAGAAGTTGATTAGACTTGAGAGTGTATGAATAAAGATATGTAGTAATATGTCAATCTACCATATTTGACTATTACAACTAACAAAACTATCCATGCATTTAAAAACTATCCTGTAAATATCCAATTTTATTAAAATACCCTCATTTTTTCAAATTTTTTACCTAAACTTATCAAATCGGCACTACACTATTGATCGGCACCATGATTGGCACCGACCGACCATTTTATCTTATTGTGATCGGCACATATGAGCCTTGATAGGGCCTGACCGACCATGATCGGCACAAGTTTCCTAATGTGATCGGCCCTACCATTTGCACCATGATCGGCACCGTCCGAGCGGTCGGAACATGATCGGCCCCTCCGATCGGACCGTGATCGGACCATCCTATCGTTTCACTTTATTCCAAGAAGCAGGAATATTTTAATCTTTTTGAATATATAGTATAGTTAAATATAACAATTGAGTATAAATATGTTTAACTTTATCCCTTTGGGCATTTCACCGACATTGGAGCCCCCTAATGACAAACGGCAGAGCACTCCCACAATTGTTGCTGGCAGCAGCATTTTAGGACGGGCCCCACTCACCTTGACATCTCTCTTTCTTCCTCTCTCTCTCTATACCATACGAAATTTGTGTTCGTATGGATATGAAACTGTAACGTACTTTCTATTTCAGTGCTCATTCAAAACAGTTTCACTACCCTCATTCAAAGTTTTACCACTAAAACACTAGTCCTTTCGTTTCACTTCATATACCCAACTTCTTTTCTAAGACGAAGATTAAGAAAATTATTTGTTGTGTGTAAAATAGATAAAATAGTGGGGTCCACTTGAATATATTAGAGTATATTTTAAGTTAAAAAGGGAAAGTGGATTAATGGAATGAAACGACCCAAAAAGGAAAGTGGACTAATGGAGTGAAACAGAAGGAGTAATATATACTCCCTCCGTTCCGCTATATGTGGCCACGTTCTTTTCGGCACGGGAATTAAGAAAGTTTATAATAAAGTATGAGAGAGAGAGTAGATGATAAAGTATGAGAGAGAAAATAAGTAAGATAATGAGAGAGTATGAGAGAAAAAATGATAAAGTAGGAGATATAATCTAATAAAGTAGGAGAGAGAAGATGATATAGTAGAATATATGATAATAATTTTTTTACCAAATTAGGAAAGTGACCACAAATAACGGGACACCCCTTTCGGGCAAGTGAGTCACAAATAGCGGGACAAATGGAGTATATATAAGGTGTCTTGTGAATCCACACTTAATGTGAGAACTGCGAAAGCATAATTTTTATATAATTTATGCATAATCGTTATATATTTTATGCAAAAAAAATTATAATTTTATACTTTTGCCCTTCTACTTAAAATTATGTATAATATAAAATTATATATTCTTTACATAAAATATATAACAATTATGCGTAAATCTTGCAATTTCTACCCGTAAAACATGCAAGTTAAATTCGCAAAGAGCGGTGGGCGTGCTTCGCCTACTTTCACAAGTTCCATAAATTTGTAATCCAACAAATAAAGTATGATTATTGTTTGGGAATTACCTAGTGATCGAATGATCGTCATGTAGTCGAAATTAGTATTTTTCAATTAATTCTAATTTTTTGGGTGAATTTTGTATTAAGTAGTATTTCACTATAAATATACCATGAAATTTCCAATTTCTTCTTTGTGCGTAGCATCGTCGGTTCTGAAAAGAGAAATCACATTTCTGTTGTCAATGGCATAATTAGATCCTCCACCTTAAAAATCTTAATGGATGCGTCATGTATGCTAACACAAACTTATTTTAACATATTTTCCATTACTTAATTGTTGAAATGATTATTATGATGCATAATTACTCAAGCATTATGAGCAAATGGATAAGCCTAATCCAGGATAGCGGCCCTTTAGTTGGAAGATTTCTGACTTTGGTATCACTATAAACTTCATATTCCGTCCCACATTTCTTATTCCCCAAACTTTTCAACACGAAATTTTAAAAGAGTTGTTGGCTATAGGTAAAGATGATGGAACACTTAAAAAAGAATGTATAATAATTTATTGTTTTAAGAAAAAAAGAAGGACAATAATTGCAGGACAAAAGTGAAACAACAACTGTGTGAGAAAGTATAAGATATTTGAGATAAATACACTATATTAGAAAAATGATTCGTAATTCATATAAAAAAAAAAAAAAAAAAAAAAAAAAAGAGAGAAAAAGAAAAAAAAAAAAAAAAAAAAAAAAAAAAAAAAAAAAAAAAAAAAAAAAAAAAAAAAAAAGAAAAAAAAAAAAAAAAAAAAAAAAAAATTTATAAAAAAAAAAGTAGAGAAGATGATTCGGACAGGGGGGACCCAAATTGTTCGTACAATTAATACCTTTAAAATGCATTTTAAGAAAAGGTGATGGGATGTACATAAATTATGCTAAAGATGAGTTGGTAACTAATCACCTTGTTTTTTTTTTCATCAAGGAATTTAGTCAAAGTAAAATTCAATGACAATGAAGATAGTGGTACAAACTATGATGGCATGTCTACAAATTGATGAATTAAATCGATTCTTTATTTAGGAAGGGTAGTTATTCTTGTTTGCATCCGATGAAAAAAAGCTACCTTTTTCTTAACCTAAAAGTGAACAAGAAAAATTTGATAATCAGCAACTAAGTCATCTTAAATTGTTAATAATTCTCATATTTTATTGAAAAATCTAAAAGCTTATGCAAATCTAACAAATAAAGGAGTGGGGTTAGGCTTTGGCTGTGGGTTCTGTACTGTCGTAGCTTGTCCCCTCCACTTAACACGGTTCTCTCTCTCTCTCTCTCTCTCTCACACACACACACACACACACACTTAAGAACAGTCTTAAGTCCAAAAGGAGCATTGGCTTCTTTTGCCTTTTGGTTCTGTGCTTGCCAAGCAATTGTCTCTGTCTGCTGCTTCTGCTCCCCCTTCACAGAACTGCAAATGGGGGAGGAATCATTCTTCCAATTTCTTGTTATTATTCGATGCTCCTCTCTCTTTTCCTCTCATTTTTTAGATTAGCATACAACTCTCTTTTGCTATGCTATCCTCCCAGAAAAATGACTTCTTTTCCTATTTGCTATTTTGTGTGAAATCCCTTTTCCCTTCTTGCTCTAAAGCCATCACACCTTTATGGATTTTCTTACTCAAAAATTGAACTCTTTTAAACAAGAATTCATCTTGTGGGAAGTCCAGAAAACCTCTTTTTACCCCTTTGTTGTTGTTGTTGTTTTTTTTTTTTTTTAATGTAGTTGCTCTTGTTTTTTCTTTGTTTTGGTTGTGTAATGTGAGTGTTTGGATTGTTTGGTATAAAGGGCAGCAAAAGATTGAAACTTTTTATCTGGGAATTCATGGAAATTGATCTAAATCATGCAGTGAGTGAGGTGGAGAAGAGTAATGCATGCTTTAATGGAGGAGAATGTGAAAGTGGTTTGTGATCTTCAATTTCGTCATCTTCTCCCTCTTCAAATGCTGCCTCTCACACATCTTCCCCTTGTTCAGAATCTTCTCCACCTTCAATTTATGTGGAGCTCTGGCATGCTTGTGCTGGGCCTCTCTCCAGCTTGCCCAAGAAAGGGAATGTGGTGGTGTATTTCCCTCAAGGCCACATGGAGCAGGCTGCTTCTGCCTCACCCTTTCCTCCCATGGATGTGCTTAACTTTGATCTTCCTCCACAGATCTTTTGCCGGGTTATCGATGTTCGGTTGCTTGTGAGTGGTTAATTGTGCTCTTCTTTTTGTGTTAAATGCCCTTTTGGTTTTGGTTTAGGGTGTAATTTTAACAATAGTAGTGTTTGTGATATGGTTTGGTTTGGCTCTTTTTGTTTTGAGTTTTGCTTAATTATTTTGGAACAGGCAAACAAGGAGAATGATGAGTTGTATACTCAACTGAGCCTGCTTCCTCTTCCAGAGGTACTGTGGGTAATTAGGGCTAGATGTATTGGTTATTGAGTTTGATGTGTGGTTGTTGAAGATCTTGAATGCTTGATCATTGAAAGGAATGGGAATTCATTGGTGGTGGAAATTGATTCTTAATTTAATTCCTACTCTGTGGGTTTTGCTTTGGGGATGTATATCTTGTCTTTATGATAGCTATCTGATTTATTCTTGTTGCAATGATAAATTAGTGTTAGGGGAGGTTTCAATTAGAGAAAAGTTCTTCAGTTGTCCAAATTTGAGTCTTTGTTAAAGTTGTTGTGCTGGTGCAGCTGGCAGGGGTGAAATTAGACGGAAAAGATGGCGAAAATTCCGGTGGTGACGAAGATGGGAATGGCGTATTGCCTGCAAAGTCTACTTCTCACATGTTCTGCAAAACTCTTACTGCTTCTGATACCAGCACCCATGGTGGATTTTCCGTTCCTCGTAGGGCTGCTGAAGACTGCTTTCCTCCTCTGGTTTGGCCCCATATTATCAACTGCCCTTATATGCACTACCAAATCCGTTAAATTTTGTGTCTTGCTGAATGAATTATGTTTTCGTTGTAGGATTATAAAGAGCAGAGGCCTTCACAAGAACTCATAGCCAAAGACCTGCATGGAGTTGTGTGGAAGTTTAGACACATTTATAGAGGTATAAATTATAAGGTTTGTGTATGCTTTCATTCTCTTGTAGGAAATTCTGAGTTTCTGTTTATAATATGACAGGCCAGCCAAGGCGACATTTGCTCACTACGGGTTGGAGCATATTTGTCAGCCAGAAAAATCTTGTCTTCGGGGATGCTGTTCTCTTTTTGAGGTACTATTTGTCTAGAGTACGCATTTTTTGAGCAATGCATACGTTAGCTAAGATAAATCTCGAACTGATATTAGAAACGAAAGACTTTTAGCTGACAAGAAGGCTACTATATACCTCGCTGTGATATACATAAGTTGATTTGAAGGAACTTAGGAAAGTTGAAGTAGAAAGAATTTCTTTTGCGAGGAAGAAAGCAATGGATATTAGAACTGAATTTTCTTTCCTTATAAGGTGTTATTTACCTTTACTGCAGAGGAGAAGGTGGAGAACTTCGATTGGGGATTCGAAGAGCTGCTCGACCTAGAAATGGATTGCCTGATTCGGTTATAAAAAATCAGAGTTCTTACCAGAACGTGCTATCTCTGGTTGCAAGTGCTTTATCAAGCAAAGGCTTATTTCATGTTTTCTACGGCCCAAGGTACTGTTATCTACCACTCTATTTGTTTTTCTGGTTGCTTGTGTTGCATCGTGAAATTCTCGAGTTTTAGCATACTTAGCCTAATACTTCTGGTGTTCATTGGAGATCTAGGTTATACCAAGTTACACTTCATACTTAATGCCGAGTATGTAACAGCAAATAATAGAATATAAGCTTATTCATGGTCGAAATTCTTATTAGATTCCTCAAGATTCTGATGATTGTACATGTAGATTCATGAACTTCAGATTTTAATCAATATGGTGAATAAAATAATGAAGGAAGAGTACCAGACTATGCTTCTACTAATCACATTTGTATTTCTAGCTACAGTTACTGATAAGATTCTAATTTTAAGTTTAATTAAGTTTTATTTTGCTTGTGGACAGTAATTTAATTACTGTCTTCAAAGTTCTCAGAAACTGAAGAAAATTTGCAAACTGGAAGATAGTATCTTTTGACACTTAAAGTGTTTATCTGCATATCTATGTGATTCATAATTAGTTTTAGAAAAAGAAAAAAAACTTTTGCTGACGATTTACGGTTGCTCAAAACAAGCCAGCTGAAAGAGGTTAGATTATGTAGCTAAGATTTTATGGAAAATACAAATGCAGGACTAGAATATGAATTCAAACCGAAAAAGGAAGAAATGCCACCAAAAAGGCAGTATAGACTTGGATATTAAATAGTGTCATTCTTACCATATAAAGCATTAATTTCTACTATTAGACTCTCCCATTATATAGCACATCTTGCCAACTCTAAAGAGTTCGTGTTGCAGGGCAAGTCATGCTGGTTTCATTATCCCCTACGAGAAGTATGTTAAGTGTACCACCGGCCAGATACCTGTCGGGACAAGATTCAGAATGAAATTCGACTTTGATGATTCTCCCGAAAGAAGGTCCTATTTCAATTCAATTTTTTGCCAATATGCTTTTGCTTCTGCGGTGCATGCCGATCGTATTGTTTATGAATTTTGCAGGTTCAGTGGGGTGGTGACTGGAGTCGGAGATATAGATCCGTACAGATGGCCAAAGTCCAAATGGAGATGCCTGATGGTAGAGTATAACTTCTTAACCATGCAACCCGTCTTTGATATTTTGCTGCCGTTAGGCCTCCCTAAGACGTCTAATTCTCGTCATCGTTTGTTGGTGATGTTGTGATTGCATTCCTCCAATAATTTTTACCACTCGCACTAACACGAACGTGTTGTAGGTGCGTTGGGACGAGGACATCATGAGTAACCACCAAGAACGCGTTTCGCCTTGGGACATCGATTTCTCAGGTAATTACGCGCCTTTCAGTATCCAGTCCTCACCTAGGATGAAGAAAATGAGGTATATGCAGGTCGCCCCGCACGACAGCCCAATTGCTGGTGCACATCTTCCCTTTCGATTTACTTGTTTTGCTACAATATCTTCATTTTTTTCAAGTTCTTAAATTAAGTTGGTAAAAATGGCTTATTAGATAATCGGTGGGGTTGTTTGAAAATAGTGCTTAAAGAGTAGAAAAAGTTGAAATAATAGTGTCTGCCAACATTTTTAATCTAGTAACTTATTTTGACATTTGGAATCAAAAAGTCTATTTTACTCTTAGTTAAGTTGATTTAAAATAAAGATAGTGACAAAATGGGGTTAAGATTGTCAAATTGACAAATTGTAACTTCTCTCAAATTACAAATATGTCATAATTTGCATAAGTTGGGATGAACCAACTTGACCTACTTATACGTTATTTCCTTAAATTAAGAGAATTTCTTGTATTTTTAAGCTGTTGCAGACACTCAATTTTGACTTTTTCTTAAACTAAGTAATAAAGTTGTAAATTGTAATTAGTCTCAAACACCCAAGTGTTGTCTTAACTAGAAATCTCATTTTTCTTTTGCAAACTTTTGACTTAGGTGGGGGTGCTGTTTTGGACTTTGAGGAGTCTATAAGATCCTCCAAGGTCTTGCAAGGTCAAGAAAATGTAGGTCTAGTCTCACCTTTCTACCGAAGCGATCACGTGAACCGCCAGCTTGATTTCGGTATGCAACCTACCACACTCAATCCTGTACCACACAGGATGGACAAAATCAACTACGGCGAGTTTGTGCGGAGCCACGCACCCGCCAATTTTACGGGCTTTTTGGAATCCAGGTGGTTTCCTAAGGTCTTGCAAGGTCAAGAAATTTGCTCACTCAAGTCTCTAGCTGGGAGAACTAGTTCGGAACTCGGTTACAACGCATACCTTAGGCCGAGGACGCCCAGCTTCTATCCGCTGGCTTCGGAAGGTTCTAGAAGCATGCCTATAACACACAAGAGCATGCATGCAGGAGGGCAAATCCCTCTCATGCTTTCAAACTTCTCTAATTTTCAGACAAATCATCATGTATTGAGTCCCACTTCCATTCTAAGTGGCACTAAAGCGGATTTAGGTCAAATGACAAACGAACCGAGAACATTGGAGAGAACATCGGCACCTGCAGCTTCGTTGATGCATCTCCAAAATGGCGAAAGCAACGCTAAGGGAGAAAGTTTCAGCCTGCAAGATATTTGGGTTTTCTTTGACTGATGATCCCATTAATTTGCAAGGGGCTAGTAAGAGAAGCTGCACAAAGGTATGTCTCATCAAAGCTTTGTATATGACTGGATATTACTCATTTCTTGATATATTCATTATTCCTTCTCTTTAGGTTCACAAACAAGGTAGCTTGGTGGGGAGAGCCATTGATCTTTCGAGATTGAACGGCTATGATGATTTGCTGGCCGAACTCGAAAGATTGTTCCACATGGAAGGCCTATTGCGCGATCCCAACGACGGATGGCGTATACTGTATACCGACAGTGAGAACGACATGATGGTCGTTGGCGACGATCCTTGGCAGTAAGTCATTTGCATGAATAAGCTTTGTTAAGTAGTTGTCGGAAACCCGTTTTTCGTGTGTAATTTCTGATTTATTTATTTATTTATTTTTCAATTTTGCTGCTTCCTCTTGCTCGTATGATGATATGATGGGTCTTGAACTTGAACTTGAACTGCAGCGAGTTTGTTGAGGTGGTAACCAAGATCCATATCTACACACAAGAGGAAGTGGAGAAGCTGAGCGTCGGAATGAACAGCGACGACACCAAGAGTTGCCTGGAGGAAGCACCGTCGGCTGCGGACGTGTCGAAATCGTCTTCCGTGGGGCAGCCGGATTCTTCTCCGACTGTGGTAAGGATGTGAAGATGGGGTACTAAATATAGTTTGGTGATGAAGATGAAGATGTTTGATTTATGTTTATGTTGATGTGTTTATTCGGACATAGACTTGACTTGGCTATGGTTGTATTGTTTGGCTTCATGGTATGAGTAGTAGTAGACTTCTAGTAGGGTTTAGGACTAATAACTATTTCGCCTATGTTTGATGTTATTAATCACACCGTGATATGTTTTCCAGATGATGAGTAACCGAGTATACACAAAAAGTTAGTGGTGTCCAATTTTAGATATCTTGCTTGTATGTACCACACTATAAAAGTATTGACATGTGTTAAATATGACTCACTTAATTTAATAAGAAATGTCACATGTCAATACTTTTGTGGTGTGGTACACATAATGATATACAAAAGTGGTATATACAAGCCGCTCCGCCGAGTATACATTGCTCATTGCTCAACTTCTTCAATCTATTAGATGATGAGTTATTTTAGAAAGTTAAAAAACCTAATATAGTAGACTTGAAATCAAATTGTAGCAATGGAATTAGTCACGTACATCTCCAAAGGAAGATGGTTTTTACTTATTTACCAATGGTTTGTGTATTTGATGAGGGCATCAACCATGGATAATAGTTCATTTAATAAACTAAGAAATTCAATTCAGCCAATTCCAATTGAGTCAATTTTTGCGAGACCAATTCACTTCCTGAAATTTTATAGTGTCCACTATTAAGAATTTTAGGTACTTTGTAGAAAAGAAAGTGCAACACTTGCTCACATTGCCTCCATTTAAATCCATTTGTGGCAGCTGTTCTGTCGAATTCAAACGGAACATGGTAATTTACAATTGTTTATTATATATACTTCTTATTTACTTTTTCTTAAAATTGAAAATATATGTTCTTAATTAAAAGTAGTTGATTTTTGGAATTAAAATAAGGAAAAAAATACAAATATTTTTAACAGTTTTAGAAATTATGATAATTTAAATACTAAAAATATATTAATAATGCTTAAAAAATATTTAATTAAGTAATTTAACTGATTAATATAAGAGAAATTAATACAAGAAACTTGCAAACATTAAAAAACTGTTAAATCGATCAAAAAATAGATAAATAATTAAAATAAACTCTTACAAAACCATTACTCAAACTTTGATTCTATAGACAGATAATCTAGGTCTTACAAGAAGGGGATCTAACATTTGTGGATTTGATACTGCCTCTTCTCTTATTCCATCATAAACTTGTTACTATTTTGTCAAATAAAAATAAAAAAGTAGTAAGAATCAAGAACACAAGAAAGGAATCAGAATTGACATAAAATTGGCTTTTGCAGTGTCAAGATTGTCGACGTAGGCGGATGATGCCTGTCGGAATTCAACGATGTAATAATCCAAGAGGCATAATCTCTCCTGCGTCCGCAATTCTTTGATGTTGCATCGCTACCTCCAACAATCTCATCTATGTCTAATTTTCACATTCTCTCTGTATTTATACTTTATAAAAAATTGTTCCTTGCTGGTGGAAATAATAATAATAATAATAATAATAATAATAATAATAATAATAATAATATGTATAGCCTTTTCCTTTTCATCTTGATGGTCAAATTATTCTTGTGGTTGGAATTTCATGGCAGGCGTCCCCCTTGCCAACTCAGCATTTCATGACGTCGCTTTGTATGCGTAGCCATTTATTACAAGATAGTATAGTAATTGATTTCTTCTAGTAGTATAACTTTAATGAACAAAAGGTTGTCTAGCTTAATTCCGGTTTCTTTGATGCTAGGGGAGAACTGTTTCAAGCCGATTGAGGACAAGGCATAAGCTTATTAACCCTAGTTTTCTACGAATAAATGCGAGAGGGATGACATAATTATCCACAAAAATAAATCGATAAAAATACATAAATGAAATCAGGTGAAGTGAAATTCCAGAAGGAGAGAGGCAGTCAAGTAGCAGCAGGCCTTCATCATAGCCCTTGCCCAGTTAAAGGGAAGGGGAGGGAGGCATCTCTTTCATTCACCGGTCTAAATGCCCCCCCCCCCCCCCTCTACAGAATGCACGCAGTCTTTATTACATTTATGACTACATACAAGGCACCGCAACCAACCTCAATTTATTACTTACTTTTTATATGCATCTCCAACCAAAATCCCAAACTTGTCAAGAAGAGAACAATTGAAATGCTACAAATCTCAAGCATTCGTGGGCTTCCCATCTGCCTTTCCGGCATCTCTCGTCCTCTCTCTCTTTTCCAAGAGTACCTCTCTCTCTCTCTCTCTCTCTCTCTCTCTATATATATATATATATATATATATATATATATATATATATATCATTCACACATACATACACACAGAAAAGCATGGAGTGGGTTTGATAAGATCTTGTTTGCTGTCTCATAATAGGATTGAGGATCATGACAGGAGGAGGGAGGCCATTAAAAAGAAGTTTCAAGAAAGTCTGCAGTTGCATGAGATGATGAGGGCTCAAAACAACAGAGAAGAATTAGGAAATGGAGGTGAGATGCATGAAACGGATGCTAATAGTGGCAAGAAAAAGAGTAGTTTAGCAACACGCGAGTTTTCATGCACTTCACTGCCCTGTACTGCAAAAGCTGCATAAGCATGTAGTTTACAGCTCAATGTATTTCATTAGTATTATGAAATTATGAGGCTCTATGCTTAACTTATCTAAGTGTTTTCTTCTAATTGTTGGTTTACATGAATATCATGAGGTCAGAGGAACTCTTTGTTGGGATTTGGGTGCTATAACTCCAATTCTGTCATGTAGTTTTACCCTCTGTGTGTGTGTGTGTGTGTGTGTGTGGAGAGAGAGAGAGAGAGAGAGAGAGAGAGAGAGAGAGAGAGAGATTAAACTTTGGCACTTATTAGCCCACAGTCAAATATATTAGGAAAATTGATAATGCTAACAACTTCTGAAGAAGAAACAAGATTCATGGGGGCATGAAAAGGCAAATATATAAGGAAAACTGATTATTTTGTTTGGCTCAAGGTTCTTGAGTACAAGATTTACATCAAATTCAGCCTTATTAGCATAAACATTTAAATCCTAGAACATTCGAGTATCCGCCACAAGGCACGACTTGTTTCACATATATAGAATATGGTGCAAATTCATGTATCGATTAAGTTAATGTTAATGTAAGGGCAGGTAAGAGTAAACCTTAATCAGCTACTGTTGTTCGAAGAGGCAAAGAACTCTCAACTTCCTTAGTCTCGGAACTCCTTTCTGCAACAACTTTTGACATGCTGAACATCTACAGAATCATCAAAGAGTGCCCATTAGATATTTAAAATTAATGAGAAAAGACATCTCCATGTAAAGTGTTGGAAGAAGTGTTTAAGCAACCTTCTTGATTGTCTTTTGGAAGCAGGTTTTGTGTTCGTCCATAGAAGCATGGATGAATTCATCAATGTGATCTTTCACGTCTTCTAGGAAGGTTGCACTTTCACTCTTCTTCTTCCGGCATGAAGCTGGAGTAGGAGGAGCTGTGGATGATGGCTTCTCATTTGGTGTATTTTCAGTTGCCATTGGAGGTTATAAGTTATAACCTATCAAGACATTCAGAACCTCAACAATGACATCTCTTAAATTGCTATACATTGAAGGGGAGGAGAAAATACAGATCTCGGAAATTAACTAAAAACTAAGCACCACCTTAACACAAACATCATATTCTTTATCATTTTCATAACTCATACCTACCAAACAAACACTCCCTAAATTTTAAGGCTACCCTTTTTACAATTCCGGAATGTATGATAGATTCGAAGTCGCCACACAAAGTTAAGTCTTAAGATCCTACTAAAAATGCTATTCACGGATCTAGGTTTAGTGAGAACAAATGATGCTTATCCAGAACAATCTAGATGGCTGGGGGCTCATCAATTCATCATGTCCCAGTAACTCAGTTATATCTATCATTTACCAATCTACCTTTCAAATCATAACAATTCCCCATTTTATCAAAGACGATTAAAGAGAATTTTCCGGACCCTAAAGAAAAAAGCCAGCAAGTTGCACTTGAATTAAAGGATCTTGACATGTGAGAATCTAAAATGAATAAAATTTAACACTACCCAAACAACCATAATAAAACCAGTTCAGAACAAGAGTTAGGTATCAAACCCATATTAATGCAAACAACCGCAACAAACTTGCTGCTACAGATTCAAATCATTCGTAAACCTTCAATCCAGAGGGAAACTGTTTTCTCAATTGTCAAAGACGCACATACACACAAAACACGGTCTAAATCCGAATTCCCCTCTTTGGCAAATAGCTAAAAAAATGCTAGAGTGATCCAATATTCAAAACATAAGTAATAATGGAACTAATGAAAAATCAAAAATTCCCCAAAAATCCTGATGTTACAAGAGAATTGAAATACCTGTAATCTTCTTGAGATGAGGAAATTCAGTAAGAAATTATGTGACCGACTTTTTTCCCAGCGAAATCAGAGAGATAAGCGAAAACGGAAAAGTACACAGTTTTTTGAGATATCTGTGGGCTTCCCTGAAATTACTTATTGGGCCTTTACTGGGCCTTGGGCCATATACAGCTAATTACTACTACGCCCTTAAATGGCTAGGGGTTTTGGAATTTCTAGTTAAGCTAATTATCTTGCACTTGTATAGTTGTATATTTTAATCTGCTGCAACTTTTGATAATAACTAATAAGCTAATTTAATCATAATTAAGTGATTCACTAAATCATATTAACACCTATTCAATATATCGTCTAGTTTGTATATTATAATAGAACATAAACATAACTTTATTAGCCTAATTTGAAAAAAAATCTAAAATCAAAATCTCTCAATTGCCTAATTAATAACCTTCCAATCCAATTAATTTAAAGAAAATATTGTAGTACGGCATATTTCTCCCTCTGCAGTACTTATTCTCAATCTTGTCTCTCTTTGCATACTTCGATTCACGCCTAATAATTTTTAAACTCATAGTATTATATTTTCTCTGTAAAAAGTAGTAATAAATATATATTAGGGTAATAAACTTGTATATAACACTTACCTCACGGGAAGCCGTGAAGCACTTGTAATATAAATATTTTTTATCCGTCCATGGCAACAAGTCAGTAATCCCAATACGGCCAGACATGTTCCAATCTGTTATAACAAATCCATATATTAATTCAACATAATGTAAATTTTAATATATTTATTAACACAAACCCTCAATTTCACCCTATGATTTGTAAGAAAAACTTTATTTTTTGTAGTTATTGGGAGTCAATTAACTACGCCCATTCTCTTCGGATGTAATACACAGTCGAAAATGGTTTTGTTGCAAGGCATGAAGCCTAAATCATTGCAGATGCAAGTGTGAGGTGACTGCAAGGGCGGTGAACCAGAAAGTGTAAATAATTCGTACTAGTCATGAATCAAGAATGGCCCACGACGACGGTCGGAAGGTCATGAATTCAAAACCCACCAAAATCGTTATATGTGAATCTTGTCACTTATGATTAGCTTAGGATGGTTGAACCTGTTATTTATAGATTAGAACACAAGAATGAGGTTTATTCAGTGTACACTTCGGTAGCGGCTGCGGATTACCCTCGTCATAAAAAAAGGCCAACAACGACAAGGGCGGCACAATGAAAAATCTGGTTTAGATAAAATGGTATAGCTTTCTAATACGACTCAATCAAAATGCCCTTAATTCTTCAACTGTTAAATGGTCGTCGAAAACTGTAGAGAAGATGCAAAATAAAAAATTTCATATCGATTTTTTCTCAAATTTTCTCACTAGAAACAAACTACTTCGCCAGAATTTCTTCCCCAAATTTAAGTCAATAAACAATTATTAAAATTATGTACTATTTCATTATTTATTAATTAATTTTCTATTACATTTAATATTTTTTTATTAATTATCTTTTAATAATAAGATATTAGAAATTGCGAAAACAAAAACAGATTCACTTACCTTAAATTATTAAATTTAATCACTCCAGCTCTAAATTTATAAAT
This sequence comes from Lavandula angustifolia, assembly GCA_028984105.1. Classification (NCBI taxonomy): domain Eukaryota; kingdom Viridiplantae; phylum Streptophyta; class Magnoliopsida; order Lamiales; family Lamiaceae; genus Lavandula; species Lavandula angustifolia. The sequence goes on from JAPVEC010000026.1 coordinate 445,681, forward strand.
TTACTGACTATTTGGAAGATTTGGTCCTAGTAAAATATGATTCCGAAAATTGCCTTTTAATATTTATTAATTAATTAAAAATATCGTTGACTAATCTTTAACTGGTGGAAAAGTTAACGGAGAATGATCAATTCGAGCTAATTTTTCATAGTTTGGGGACCATAAACTTAAAAATAAATAAATTAAGAACCAATTTGAACAAAGCTTCAAAGTTTGGGGACTATTTATGCCAATTTACCAAGAATTTAAATTATTCGAGAGTACTGTTAAATTGTAAGGAGAGAGACAGAAACCTTAAAATATAGTTTTATTTATATATGAGGCTTTATTCATATCCAGTCCAATATATTAGTCTAAATTCCTTAAAATACAGCAATATATATGGGACTTTGCTCGTGCAATATGATATGCATTCGAATTAAATTGATAAGAAGAATGAGAGAAATGTGTCATTGTTACAATCCCAAAGATTTAGGTAGTGGAAGTCAATAGCATCTCAATACTAGTGGGAAAAGTGCTTCAGCTGCGTTTGGCGCTAGTTTATACTATCGGGCTTAAAATATAAAATTAAAAATTAGAATTAACACCAAAATTAAGATATAGATACTAGATCAAATTGATTTTACTCTCAAATTAAATATATGGAAACAATCATTAATAGATCAAATTAAAAAGAATAGGACCATTGTACTTATTAACGTAGATAATTTGATTAATCTAAAATTAAAATCTAACAATTGCGTAATTAATAACCTTCCAAGGCTGTTTAATCAAAAGTATAGAATATATTAGAGTGCGGCATCTTTCTCCCTTTGTACTTGTTCACAATCTTGTCTCTCATTGCAGAATTTGCAAACCAAATATACGCTCCATTACGACAATCCTCTTCCCCCCTAAACACCTTCACACCTAAAATCTGAAAATCGAACCAAATTCAATTCATGTGCAATAATCCGCAAATTCATATTATATTTTATATATAAAAAGTTATATTAAATATATAAATATAGAGGTTCATAGCTGGTATATAATACTTACATCACGAGAAGCAGAGAAGCACTTGTAATATAAATAATTTTCATCCATCCACGGCAACAAGTCGGTAATCCCAATACGACTAGACTTGTAACTCTGTGCAAGTTTGTCTGTTATACAAAATTCATAAATTAAATATATTAATTCAACATAATTGATAATGTTAATATATTCATTTATTTATGCAAATTTCAATTTAACTTACCTGTGAGTTTAAGCCAGTATGGAGCTGGCCGGAATATCTGCACTTGGTATCCAGAGTTGAGTTTCTCCCAAATCTTCATCTCATAGAGATTAATCTCACCGCAGGAGGCGGACTCCTCCACCACCGCCGCAGTAATGTAGTAGATTGCGCCGGCGGCGGGTTCCACGTTCAGATTTATTATTTGGCGGAGGTGTAGAAACTCTTTCGTATCTCCGACCTTGCTGTTGTGCTCCGCCACCGCATGCTCGGCCGCGCGCAACGCCTTAAGGTAGCGCTCGCCGGAATATGCCTCCACGCGTCGGATGCCTCCCAGCACCACCGACCCATCCTTACCCGGCGTTACATAGAAACCCTAATTAAATCCAAATACATTCGAAAAAAATATTAGATTAAAATTTAAAAACCAATACACGCACACACACACGCGTGTGTGTGAGAGAGATAAAGAGATAGAGAGGAGGAGGAGGAGGAGAGAGAGAGAGAGAAACCACCTGACTGTAATTGAAGTCCTCCATGTATTGAGAGTAGGCTGGTCGATCGAAGGTCGGGTCTTCCATTGGTGAAAAAAATTGAAATTCTTCGAGAGTTTGTTAAATTCAAAGAAGAGAGAGAAAGAAGGGGCGATGGTAATTTACAGCTATATGAGTTGTCGAGGTGTATATTATATAGAGTTTGTTTGTTGACATTGACAAGGAAAAGGGTTTCCTTTTGGAAGGTATTCACGCAAATAGGAAACTTATAGATTTTGTCAATTTTTTGCCTTCATTCTTTTTATTTAATTTTACAATTATTAATAATTCCATTACGTCTTATATTTTATACTTTATTATATAAATTTTTAAAAAAAATTAGTCGATTGATAGTTGCTACATAAATGGTGTATATGCTACTACCTCCGTCCCGCTATTTCCGACACACTTCATTTGGGCACGGAAATTAAGAAAGTTGATGATTAAGAATGATATATGGGTAGATGATAAAGTAGGAGAGAGAAGATGAGTGAGAGTAGATGATAAAGTAAGAAAAAGTACTCCCTCCGTCCCATTATTAATGTCCCACTTGTCTTTTTTGGTTGTCCCATTATTTATGTCACATACCAAATAAGGAAATAAATGAGTGGACCACAATCAATCTAAGCAAGTGGACCCCACCCCTTTATACTTTTACACCACAACTTTACACCTTTACCTCCACTATCTTAATTACCGTGCCCAGTCTCAATGAGACATAAATAATGGGACGGAGGGAGTAGAATAGATAAGATGGTAAAGTATGAGAGATGATAGTTATTTCCAAATTAGGAAGTGTGCCAGAAATAGCGGGACGTCCCTTTCGGGAAAGTGTGCCAGAAATAGCGGGACGGATGTAGTATGTTATAATCATTAATTTTAATATTACAATGCACTAAATTTTGCGATAATATGAAGTCCGCATGCCTAAGTGGATAATATAAATTCTACGTCGTATTATTAAGCTTTAGTTAAACTAGCTAGTAGTACTTATTACTCTAAATTTTTTCTATTGTTTTATATCAGACTATTCGTATCTAGTCTATCTTATATTAGTTTAAATTCCTTATGTGACTTTGCTCATGCCCGTTTGGCCAAATTTATTAAAATAATATTAGAATATGGATTTTAAAATTTTGAAATAATACTATTTTCTAATTTTACCAAATACAAAAATTTAATAATTGAAAAAAAAATCATAACAAAATAGAGATTAAAATACCAATTACACCTCATTGGTACTTTTAATAGACCATCTTATATATATAAAAGGCGAATATTTCAATTGCAATTCAATTGAATTGCATAATTTTGCAATTTCAATCAATTTCAGGGTTATATTCGTCTTTCTGCACATGCAAAATTTAATTTAAATTAATTAAAATTTATTTTGCACCCAAATTTACTATTTTGATATTTTCTCTTATATCAATTTCATCTATCCAATTACAACTCAATTCATTTTCATCTAATACATCAATTCAATTATAATATAATTAAAATCATTTTTTAAAATCATTATTTAAAAATCCATCAATATTGATATTCAATAAATAAATTTGATCAATCCACAACTTATCAAAATAACGCGTATTTTTATTTTTAATTAATTTTTATTTTAAAAATTAATTCATTTATAATATATTAGAAAATAAAAAATAAATTAGAAAATTAATATACTCATTAATTTTTATACACTATTAAAATGTAGCCTCAATTAGTCTCCTATATTTACCATATGCTCTAAAATTTAGTCAATGTTAACTTATTTACCATATGTTCTAAAATTTAGTCAATGTTAACTTATTTAGCATATACTCTAAAATTTAATCAATGTTAACTTGGATATGCATCTCATAATTTGATTTGTATTACAGTATAAAACTAAATACAATAAAAAAATTAATATTTATCAAGATAATAAATATTTATAATTTTCAACATAAATAGCATTCTTTTCTCAACTAATTGATTTGGTAATTAGGAAAAATAATATTAGTAGGAAAATATATATTTACCAAGGTAATAAATATTTATAATTCTCAAGGTAAATAGCTTTTTTTCTCAACTAATTAATTTGGTAAATAGAAAAAAGTGATCTTAGTTGTTAATGGGAGTTAATATTCATCTTTGATTGTGTAATTTAGCTATTAGTCTATCACATTTCTGGCTTAATTAGATGCAATCATACAATAGTAAGATTTAATACAAGAGAAATTTAAGCATTTATAGTAGGAATGTTTAGGTATGCATATGGTCATAAACCATTTATATATAATTGGTTTAAAACACATTTTATCAAACATAATTGCAAATCAAAAAAGCTACTATACAGAAATTGATTTGTGATTAAAACAATAGAAATGACTCATATTTTGTCTCTAATTCAAGAATTAGATAACTCGAAGGAAACTTTTGCAATGAAAGTTCGTCTTGTGCGTCTATACGATGTCCCCTCATTCATTAGACAAGAAATATTTAGTATTAAATGCATTATCTATGATTCAGAGATATTTCCAATTTTCCACCATTACTTTAATTTTTATTAATATTTAATCATGTTTCTGGAAAATATTAATTTGTTAAATTTTAAATATTTTAGGAACAAAGGATTGAAGTAACAATTCCAAAAAATCTAATTCAGGCATTCAAACACCAGCTAATAGAGGGACAAATTTATGGAATGAAAAACTTCAGATTAGTTTTCAATAGTAGGGTCTATAAAGTGACAAACACAAAATATAAGATTATAATTAATGATAGAACCCGAATGCATCAAATCATGCTAAAGAATTTTCCAAACAAATGCTTTTGCTTCCAGAAGTTTGAAGAGATTCACCAAATTGATAACATTCATGAAGTCATACCATTTGGTACAATCATAGTTTGATTCGTGATTGAAATATTCATATTCGATTTTATTTTCAATATTAAATTTTATTAATCTTCGATTCATTATTTTAATATCGGATTCAAATATTTGATTCATTTTTTAGATTGAGATATATTATCAAAAAATAATATATCCATATTCAAAATAATTGTATAAGATAATATCTCAATATTAACATATCCTAATTAATTATCTGATTTAAAAGATTTACTATTAAATAATATATATGCATATGTGTTGGTCCGGAGACGATAAGTCGGGTGTAGAGGGGGGGTGAATACACTCGAGCTCGGTTTCTTTTTCCCAATGAAGGTCACTGAGCCGATGATTGCAAACCCGATGAACAATGCGCCAAATAAGCCTTCGATCGCGGGACGAGTGAGTCGGCCTCGAAGCTCTCTCATACCGGCCGTTGTCGAGATTCTTTGAGAATCGGGCCGGAGATTGTAGCGGAAAGTGTGGGGCCCGGAATTCGTCTCTTTTGAAAATACGTTTTAGCAAATTAAATCTTTTGGCGTGCGCTTTATAAATACGTTTTATGCAAGCTTATGATTTTCAAGTCGGTTGAATGTTATGCAATAAAACAAGAAAAAAGAACACAAGCGATTTAACGTGGTTCGGATACGCAAGATCCTACGCCCACGGTCCCGAACAAGGCAGGGAGAACTTGTTGATTATTCGAGCAAGCCTCTAGCGGGGATCGCGTGACCTGGGCAGCTTCCCTTTAAGTTATAGTCCTTAGCGACTTTACAATTCAAACCTAAGTCTGAAAGGGAAGAGAATTTTCTCCAACTGAGAAGGAGTTCTTACAATAAGAACAATTCACTAAATGTGAACTCCTTCGAAACTAAGCTATAAATATGACAATGAGCTTAGTCTAGAGAAGAAAGGGATGTAAGAGCTCTAGAGAGAAAAACTGAGAAATCTTCTAAGTAGATTAGGTAACTCAGTCTTGATGTTCTTTTCCACACTGAGAAATCTTCTTAATCTTGATGTTCTTTTCCACACTGAGTTTCTTTAGTAGATTAGGTAACTCAGTCTGAACATCAGATTTGTTGGCGATGAAGATGACCCAAGTATATCTTGAGTAGTCGTCTATGACGACGAGGGCATACTTCTTGCCTCTTATAGTCACTGGAGAGACTGGCCCAAATAAGTCCATGTGAAGCAGCTGAAGGATTCCATCAGTGGAATGTGACGGAATAGGTGGATTGCTACTCTTTGTTTGCTTTCCCTTTAGGCACGCTTCACAATTTCTATCTTTGATAAACGATTCTTTGGGCGCCCCTCGACTTTGGAGTTCTTGACTAGCTTGTTCATGGTCTTGAAGTTCAAAGGTGGGTGAGTCTCTTGTGCCACGCCCACGACGACTTGTCACCTGATTTAGTGCGTGCGAGCAAGCAAGCCTCGTGGTTCTCGGTATTCCGGTTTGCAACATAGATGTTCTTCCTCCGCGAACCCGATAACACTGTTTTCCCCGTAGATTTGTCAACAATATCACGAAACCGGCGTCAAAGATTACTCTATTAAGATTATCACGAAATTGATCGATCGAAGGAGATTATGTTGAAGTCCTTCAACATATGTTACTCTTGAACCGTGGCGGGCCCCAATGTTCGGCGTTCCGTATCCCCTTGTGTAGCCTTTGGAGTTGTCACCGAATTCAATTCTTGGACCATCTTCTTGTACGTAGTTGGTCAACGAGCTCTTCCGGTAAGTCAGTGTGTCTCGAGCACGACCGTCCACTATCCAAGGGTCCTTATGCACCTGCAAAACAGAGGCATTTTTAGGTACCCTTTGGTTCAGTTGGGTCCTTACTGGTTAGTGGGTGATTTCGGAACCCAGATCTGTCTCGGGACCTTAGAAGTCCTAGACTTCTTCTTCGAATCTTATCGGCTTTCTTCTCCACAGGACTTGGAGATACTCGACTTTCTGCGATGATTTTGGGGTTCAGGCGCTTTCTTCTTCCGAGTCTTAGCGCTTCTCCCGACCCCAGGCTCATAGTAGTACGAGTCGTACCGAGCCGGGTGCTCATACGGTGGCTCCTTATCGTTACGCCCATCCCGACCTTCTTGGTTCCCCCCGAATTTGATCGCGGTGTCCCGGGGCCGGAACCTTTGGTCGTTGCTTGTTGCTACTCGACCGAGGTGCAATCATTTTCTCGTTTGTTCTTCGCCCGAGGTGTGGTGTCGGCAGCTTGCACCTTTCCTCTCGACGAACCTATCGGCCGAGTTGCTTGAGCTTTTGGAGGTGGAAGCTTCGTGGGTATAGCCAAGGCCTTCTTTCACGACGGTTGGCCGTTGTGCTCTAAGCATGCTTTCAAGCTTCTCCTTCGCTCCCGGGTATTGTTCGGTCATCAAACCTCTCCGGACCTCGTCACTCCTTCCGAGTGAGTCATAGTCATTCCCGCACGTCCCGTGAGTTTCGATCGAGCTTGGCTATTTCGGTCTCTTTCTCGAATTGTCCTTGGTCGAATCGAGATCTCGAGTCTCTTGAAGCCGAGACTTAGTTATAAGAGATTCAATCTCTTCCTTGAGTCTCGCAACTAGATCCACCGACTCGGTAGAGACCCGACAATCGAAGAAAGTCTCGATTCTCGGCCTTTTTACCGTTCAAGTTCCTAGATGGTTCTGCGAACTCTTCGCTCACTCGAATACTTCCTCTAGCAGATCGTCGTAGGCTTGTACCACATCTAGAGGATCATCCGTGACCGAGCACGTGTCTTGTGTCTTGTGTGAAGAAGAGGTAATAATGTGTTTAGAATTTACCTCGGCCTCTTCTCCGGCCATCGACGGTATTCGGCCGACTCATCGAGAATCGTCTCTGCGACCTCAAGCTGCGACGAATGCGGCTTCGTCTTCGTAAGAATACATGAATGTATCCTCCTCGGTTGAGTTGTCGGATATCTCTCCCGGCTATATAGGCCTGCCGTCTCTCGGCGAATTTCTTTCTCCTGGCTCCGCCGTTCGCTCTTTGAGCGTACGAGAGTTCGGGACAATCGTATTGATAGTGTCCCTCCTTCTTGCGGTTGTAGCAGGTGGATGTTCTGTTTGCTCTTACCAGCGAAGTCTTTAGACGGAGTGCGGCACACAGACTCCGATTTCCCGCATTCGGTAGAAGGATTAGATTCTTCTTTCTTATGATAGTCTTTCTTACCCGAAGAAGAATCTCGGTTGTATTTCCTCGGCTTTCGACTCTCTTCTTTTCCCTCGATATTTGAGAGCCATCGTTCTAGGCTGGTCGTGGCCTCAAAGTCTCGGAAGACTTTGCTACCGATGTGGCCACAACTTTGCTTGAGGAAATAGGCTTGGCTCCGGTATTCTTGATCGTTGCCTTGAAGGCATGGTCGAACTGTGTCAGTGGAGCGCTTAAGCACTTTTGGGGTAGGCTATGCTCAAATTCCTCCGATTTTAATTACGAAAATATAACATCGGGAGTTAGAGCATTTAGATCGGAGCGACGTAAATAAGTAGCAAATGGAAGCCACTTCGTCGGGGCAACGCTCTCAAGATCTTGGTGTTCATCTCCTTGTTGGTGAACGACCTCCCGGCCCATTGATGACATTGACTTGATTGGTGAATCCGACACTTAGCTCGTCAATGGTTTCGATGAGCTCCATTGCAAAGGCGTCGAACTTCGAAGCTCTAGCTCGAGCTTGTTTTCTTTGATCTGAGGGGTTCCATGGCTCAGTATAGCCAAGGCGTCCCATAGCTCTTTCGCCGTCTTGCAATCTTGTACCCTTCCGAGGTGTGAATCACTGAGCGTAGTCAGTATGGCATTACGTGCAACTCGGTCAAGGTTGTGCAACTTCTTTTCTTCGGGCGTGAAGGCGAGCATTTATCTTTGGGAACCTTAGCACCGGTTGTGCTCCCACGCCTCCTCCAGCCAGAAATACTACGCTGTCGATCATGGGAATGATCGGTCCTGACTCTAGGACATCTGACATGCTGTCGTGGAGTGACGTTAGGTGTGCCTCCATTCGTACGCGCCATACCGTGTAGTTCTCTATTGAGAACATCGGTACCATCCTAATACCTGACATATCGAGACATCGTAAGAGTAAGAGTATAAGGATGCTTGAAAAGATGCTTATGCAAAGGAAAGCGGTTTTCGGGATCGGTTCGAGAGGACCAATGATTTCGAACCGGCGATTAGTTGAACACCGTGTGCTCGATACCAATTGTTGGTCCGGAGACGATAAGTCGGGTGTAGAGGGGGGGTGAATACACTGAGCTCGGTTTCTTTTTCTCAATGAAGGTCGGCCGAGCCGATGATTGCAACCGATGAACAAGTGCCAAATAAGCCTTCGATCGCGGGACGAGTGAGTCGGCCTCATCGAAGCTCTCTCCTACCGATCGTTGTCGCAGTTCTTTGAGAATCAGTCGGAGACTGTTGTGCGGAAAGTGTGGGGCCTGGAATTTGTCTCTTTTGAAAACACGTTTTAGCAAATTAAATCTTTTGGTTATGCGCTTTATAAATACGTTTTATGCAAGCTTATGATTTTCAAGTCGGTTGAATGCTATGCAATAAAACAAGAGAAAAGAACACAAGCGATTTAACGTGGTTCGGATACGCAAGATCCTACGTCCACGGTCCCGAACAAGGCGAGAGAGAACTTGTTGATTATTCCAGAGCAAGCCTCGAGCGGGGATACTGTGCACCGGGACGGTTCCTCTAAGTTATAGTCCTTAGCGACTTTACAATTCAAACCTAAGTCTGAAAGGGAAGGGAATTTTATCCAACTGAGAAGGAGTTCTTACAATAAGAACAATTCACTAAATGTGAACTCCTTCGAATCTAAGCTATAAATATGACAATGAGCTTAGTCTAGAGAAGAAAGGGATGTAAGAGCTCTCAGAGAGAAAAACCGAGAAATCTTCTAAGTATGCAAGTTTTCCTCTCGGATGATCTTTGAGTGTTCTAGAGCGTTTATGAACTTAAGCTTGTCCCTTTTTGAAATTCCGTTTTTCTGAGCTTCAAAAACTTCTCTATTTATAGTTGTGAGTTATGGCATATGTCCGTTGGAGACGACGATGCCACGTGTCACAAGCTTCCAAGAAAAAACGGCCATAATTCGAACTTGTTGCGAGCAGGGCGGTTAATGCGCTGTTCATGAGAGCAGACTTTCTTGTGTAGAGTAGGTAAGCTTTGTCGGCTTCTCATTGGTCGAGGTTTGTAGTTGGTGAGAATGTCGAGTTGACCGTTCAACAACCTCGTATGTCTTCTGCCGAACTTTTCGAAAAGACTTGAATAGGTGGGTCGCTTTCCGTAGGATCTGATGGGCCGAAAAGTCTCTGTCTTCTTGGTTGAGTCGGCCGACACGGCATCTACCGAGTAGGTCATTTGGCGGCTAACGAAGGTACTGTGCTTGTTTTTGTTCTTCCTGCGACTATCAGTGGGAGTAGTCTTCTGCGACAGTGATGCGGCTGTCTTCGGCCCGAGTGGAAGATCAGTGGCGACCGAAGAACACAAGCGATTACACTGATGACGTGGGGTTATGAAAAGTATCTTCGACAGAAGATCAGTTCAACAACTACCCCGTACAGGACTTAGACAAAAATAATAAACAATATAACAAGTCTAACCAGCCTAATCCTAACGACACACTAATCTACCGATATCGGCTAGGTTTTGGGATCTTCAATTCCATAGTACTACTATGATTTCCCCAATTTTCTTTTAACCGAACAACAGCTGAATATCATCGACTGACTCATATCCAACAATTTCCCCCTAATTGATGATGCCAAAACCTCTACCTCTACCTCTTAAACTTCTAAAGTCTATAAAAGATGCTATCCTACTGACAACAATTTCCCCCTTACAACATTCTGAGGAAAAAAAAATAAAGTAATTTCAATACTTCAGTGGGTGGGAGATAGGCAAAATCGAGAACCGATCGTGAGTGTGTGTCGGATCACTTAGTGATCAGTCGTGAAAAACACGATGCAAAGAGCTGGAAGACAATGAGTAATTGTCTAACAAGCAATAGGAACTGATATATATAATCAATGAAGTACAAGCTCCTACAGCTATTACAACAGAAATCAAAAAGAAGGAGAAATCACTGCTGACGTTTGAAGCGTTGAGTCCTTTTCTTGAAATCGGCGGAACTTCTCGGCCGGGAGGATTCGAGGTAATAATACTTGTAAACTCGATCCCGATCTCCCGGATTTCTTCGTTGTCAAGAGGATTGTCGGGCGACAAACCCGGATGGAAAGCGACTTCCTCTATCTCTCTCTCAATGTCCTTCGTGCACGCCAGTCCTCCTCTAGCGGTTCTTGGCGGAGGAATACGTCGGAAAGTGTGGGCACGGAAAGGAATATTTCGTTCTTCCATAATCTGTCTCGATCGATCTCTCGAATGAGATATCAAATCTCGAGATTAGTTCGTCGAATAACGTCGATGGACCGATCGAGAGGATAAATGCGCCATACAAAATAGCCTTTAATAAAATCCTCTTTCGGCCTTTCCCCAATGGACGTTCATATCAGCCGGCACCCATTTATCCACATGCGGGATAGGAGTATTCTTAACATATGGGCCCCCGATGAACTTGGATCCTCTTGGGATCCGCCTCCTCGGATCGCCTACGGCTTGAGAGATAAGCTATGCATTTTCGCCAAGTCAGCTATCCTTTCTTTTCGCGGAGTGCGGGCTGCTCTCTTGTCTCCTCGCCTGAGACTTAGACCTTGCAGCGTCGCCTCCCAGTCGCTTGATCTTCTGCTATCTGCTCAGGTGTTAGAGTAGAAGTGGGAATACTCTGAGCAGTAGCTTGGATCTCAGTCGGAAGAGCCTTAGCAAAATCTGCTTGGTCTTTCTTCTTCTGCTCTTCAACCAACTCGACCTTTTTCTTGCCTTTGCCCTTAACAGCTTTACCCTTGGGCTTCTTTGCTTTGCCTGCGCTTCTTCTTCAAGCTGACGCTCATGGTCGAGCTTATCCTGCATGCTGTTGGGCAATTTTGAGGTCATAATCCTCTTGCTCCGCTTTAGATTTGAACTTATGGAGCGGGGAGGAAGGAGGAGTAGATACAGTTGTAATCTCCTTCCCTGGCCTCTGCGGTGGCAATTGTTCAGGCTCAGGCTCTTCTTCTTCTGTCTCCTGCTCAATGAATCTGGTTACTTCTTCAATGTGAGCAGCAGAAGAGGAGATGGGGGGCTGTAGTGGAAATTCTAGGAGAAGGATCTCGAAAGAGTTCTTATCTCGAGTAGTAGAGGGTCCTTCCTCCCGAGCCCTTTCCCCCGAGTGCGTGCGGGTTCTTGGTATGTGGAGGGTCTCTCCTCCCGAACCCTTTCCCTAATTATCGTACATCACCGTATCCGTTTTGATTCATCTTTTATTATACCTTCCCCCCCTTTTTGGCATCAGCAGCCTTATCGAGGTTGGTACGGATAGCTGTGACATCTTTCTCGAGCTTGTATACTGAGTCCTTGATCTGAGTAACTGTAGAGTCGAAGTCCTTGACCAAGTCGCGATATCGCTCCCAGTCCTTCTCCCGATCTCGCCCTAGATCGATTGAGATGAGCAAGCCGACTCCTGGCGGAGTTTCAGCGAGGCTAGATCATTGGATTCCTTCATCTCCTTCGAATCTCCTTCAAGGCCTCGGCTGTTGCTTAATAGCGATCTGGAGGCTGCTTGTAGCCAACTTGTTCCGCTCATCCATTTGAGTTTGGACTGTTGTGAGAGCATGAGTCAGCTGCTCAATAAATGTTTTGTGTTGAGCTTGGAGCAGCAACTGACTCTGTGCAGATAGATCTACTTTTCTGCGCTATCAAAGCTTGCTCGATCATCTCCTTAAAATCAGGCTGCGAAGGAGCCTCTTGAGGAGTGGAGATGCCAGCGGCTAGCTTATTCAGGCTATCAGTCTGCGCCTTCGTATACTTCTCCCATTTGATATGGACGTCTTTGGCGAGAAGTCTGTTTTTAGCTCCTTCGCGTCTGATTGCCTTATTCACTGATTTGGAGGACACGGAACCAATGGGTTGAATCTGGTAAGAGCTTGTTCCGAGCCTTTGATCAGAAAACACGAGGAGCTGCTCCCGACTGTACTTAGGAGCGCTCTGAGCCTCACCTGATGTACCAGGGGGTGGTGATTGACTCTTCTCATGGGGAGTTGATCCCTCAGCAGAGCCTCCCAACTCTGCATCCTTGGGGTTGCCTTCCATCTCCTGATCTTGTTCTTGGTCATCACCCTCATCAGCAGGAGGAGATGGAGGCGGAGCATTAGCAGCAGGAGCTGTGGTACGCAGGCTAAGAAGATAGAGCATAGCAGCTCGAAGATCCTCGAAGGACGCCAAATCGGTGACTCCCCGAATCCGATCTCTACCCGTAAATCTTGCTCCTCGTCGGTAGATCGATGGGCCGATCGAGTTTTTGCAAAATCTATCGAGAATATCCCGTTTAAAAACCTCGTAAGCATCCCGAACTCTTGCCCCGATGGCAATGTCAACCAAGTCTTCATGCTCAGCTATCTCTGGAATCTGATCGTGAATCTCAGCTGTAGCACGTAGACGAGTGGTATGAGTTGTTGTCCATTCAGTCTCTTCAGTTGGCTCTCGAATGTCCGACTGAGTGTCATCGGAGCTGATGACTTGAGCTTTCTCCTTGAGGGTGGCTCCTTCCATCCCTGTGTCGGAGTCCAAGGTTTGCTCATCTTGAGGTGGAGGAGGAGCCTGTTCTATGATGCGTTATCGGCCGAGCCACGATGACCTCACCGGTCGTGACTTGATAAGCCTCCTCCTTTTGGACACATCAGCGGGAGATGGCAGGGCAGGAGCAGCTCTCTTCTGCTCAGGTGGCCCTTTGCCAATTGACTTCTCCGTCGCTTCTTTAGTCTTAAACTTTATCAGCTTAGTGTTGTACAGCTTTGAGTCTTCGAAAGCTGAGTTCCTCTGTACAACACTCTCTATTAGGACAGACATCTTAGTCCCGAATAGAAGCTTACCCGTATTGGCCAACCTCCTCTCGCCAGTGGGTAGAGTAGTGAATTTCGGGCACGGGCTTTCATCCGAGTCGTGTAATAGTCGGCCCGGTTCACTTCTACTCCGTCATCAATAGCCATCATCATTGAATCCTTGGCTTGGACAGTTGATCATACGATCCAACCGAGCTTGTCGAGTATGTGCGAGACCACATACGCTAAACCTGCTCTTGAGGTAGCAAAAGATTCCTCGGGAGAGCCGTCTTGAACGTCGATCAACGCGTCCACGTGAACTTTTGTACATAGCGTTGATCTCCCTCTCCTTATATCCGATAGGGGAGATTCCGAAGTAGGAAGGCTGAAACGCGAGGACTAGAGCCTCTCGGATGTTGAAGGTGTGTTGAGCCGGCTTCCACTTGTTCGGAGATGTTTCTCTCATGTATGAGAAAGACGCTTCTTCTCCTCCGCGGCCACCGAGTTCCGGTTGAAATACGCTTCGCCACTTGCCTTGGCGGATGAGCACGAGGATGCTTGGTCACGAGGGTCTCCAACCCCGACCTCTCCGAGCATCGAACATAGGCTCCGGATATGTAATGTCCACTCGCGGAAAGCCATTGTGGGTTCGAACCGAATTCAGATGGCCATGATCTCCACTATTGGTTCAGGAGTCTGTATGATCGCCATAGAAATCTGCAAAACACATGTTAGCACTTGAAAATAGAGTAAGTCAGTAGTTGCCAGCAGATTTGAATACATTACCGAGTATGAGAGCTTGAGAGATTCAGTTATAAGAAGTTTGAGATGGAAACTGATTTGCGATAAAAGCTCTTAGGATTTGATAATGGCGAAAAGTGAGGAAAAAGATAGAAGATGAAAGATTTTGTATATGTTGGCTTGATTGTAAGTTTCAATCCAACGACTGAGTTTTAATCTTCCAAAAACTATGAACGGCTAAGATTTAATGTTATAAAAGGAATTATTACAAAAGCCGCCTAAAACATAGATCTACGTAATAAAGGTAAGTGAGAAGACATGCATTAAATGCGCGACGCACGAGCATTAATTACTCGGTTTATGCAAGTGAAAAGGTTTCCTCTTGACCTTTCCTTAAACTATTAATGGCGGGAAATGAATGCACATTAACTACCGAGTGTGAGCGATCGATGCAATAAAAGCGAGCATGCTAAAAAAAATAAGTACACAAAATTACGCAAACCTCTTGGCTGAACTTATCAGTGGTTACTGAACCTCTTCAGTGAACTTATCACCGGTTATCAACCTCTTCACTTGAACTTATCACCGGTGACCGTTATGTTTAAGGAGAATGGTTGTCATGCGCGATGACTATGTTCCCCACCTGCGTATACAGTGTGACTTTCCCAACCGAGTCATCAGACGTGGTTATCCGACTCTGTCGCATCGATTCCTTATGCCGATACCAATTGTTACCAATTGTTGGGCAATGATGTTCTCGGTAGTCGGCATCTACCGACGCATCTCGGTAGGGATCCGAGAGACCTAGCTCAACCGATAGTTCTCTCGAACCTGTTCTCGGCTAGTGGTTTGGTCGGGATATCTCGCCCTTTGCTTGTCAGTATGAATCTTCTCCATCCCGATATCCTTCTTCTCGACATGGTCTCGATGAAGTGGTGTCGGATATCCACGTGCTTGCATCGGTATGTAGAACCGGGTTCCGAGTTATGGCAATTGCACTTGTGGAGTCGCAAGAAGATGGGCACTTCATCCCGAGTTATACCATAATCTCTAAGTTGTTGTCGAAGCCAAAGGATCCGGGCACAAAGAACTTCCTGCAGCCATGTACTCGGCTTCGGTAGTGGACGTTGCTGCGAATGCTGCTTCTTTGAAAACCAAGAAATCGCCTGCCGCTTAGAACCGACAAGTTCCGGAAGTTGACTTTCGATCTATCCCGCATCCCGCATAATCAACATCGAATAACTCGTCGGTATTAAGTTATCATCGCAGGATACCATAACCCAAAGATCGGGTGTTCCTCTTAAATAAGCGTAATCTTCTTAGCCGAGTCTAAATGACTTCGCTTGGGATCCGCTTGGAATCTTGCGCATACACCTACAAAGATAAGTTATGTCGGGACGGCTAGCTGTTAAATAAAGTAAAGAGCCTATAATAGCTCTATAGTCGGTAGAGTTAACGAAGCTCCCCTCTTTGTCTAGATCGATTTTAAAGTTCGTGTTCATGGGGATTTTGGCTGGCTTGCTTGGAGTCGCGACGAATCTCTTGAGAAGATCTCGAGTGTATTTGGCTTGATTGATGAAAATTCCTTCGGGTGATTGTTTCACTTGAAATCCAAGGAAATAATTCATCTCTCCCATCATGGACATCTCGAATTTCTCTTTCATCATCTTCTCGAACTGGCCGACATATGACTTCGTTTACGCAGACCGAAAATGATGTCGTCCACGTAGATCCGCACCCGTAGAATGTCATCTCTCGACTTTATGTTGAATAGGGTGCGATCTACTGTCCCCCTTCCGAAAACCTTTTTCAAGTAGAAAGTCTCGATAGGGTATCATACCAAGCCACGGGTGCTTGTTTTAACCCATCGTGAGCTTTCCTAAGTCCGTACACCCGATGTCCCCTGCTGAAAGCCGGACGGTTGTTCCACGTAGACTTCTTCCTTCGCACGCCGTTCGTGAAAGCTGACTTCACATCCATCTGATATACCTTAAATCCCTGATGTGTTGCATAAGCTAGGAAAAGACGAATGGCTTCCAATCTGGCGACTGGAGCAAATGTTTCATCAAAGTCAATTCCCTCTGCCTGACTGTATCCTTTAGCAACTAGTCGAGCTTTATTTCTGACAATGACGTTGTTTTCATCTCGCTTGTTCTTGAAGACCCACTTAGTTCCAATCACGTGCTGATGTCTAGGTCTGTCGACAAGCTCCCAAACTTCATTTCTGACGAACTGGTTCAGCTCTTCTTGCATAGCAATGACCCAGTCAGCATCTTTAAGTGCGTCCTCTATCGACTGAGGTTCTTCTGTAGACAGAAAACAAGAGTAAAGTGAGCTTTCTCCTTGACTTAATCTTGATCTCGTCCTTATAGTTGCTGATGGATCTCCAATGATAAGATCTGAAGAATGAGCATCGAGCCACGAACGCCTGAGTCGGGCTTCTTCTTCTGATACTACTTCTGCACAGTCAGTAGGTGTATTAGGCATTTCGTAGTATCGTTCGCGATCGAAGCAATTCGGTAGAAGGTTAGGGTCTACTGAGTTTCCAGGTTCAGGGGCATTTAGCTCAGGAACATTAATCGTTCCCCCTGAGTTTATATTCTCAGTAGAGGTCTCAGTTACCACAGGGGCTTCCTCATCGACCGATGTTACCTGTTGTTGATTCAGTTTGGGAGAATCAACTAGGTCAGCTACGTTGCTTGTTGGCTGAGTCTGAATTTCTTCATCGTCTGACTCATCATCCCAACAATGCTGGATCTTTTCAGCTTTATCATTCATCCGAGATCCCGTAGCTTCTTGCCGACATCTTCTGATATTTGACTTTGTAACTTTCCTGTTCTCGGTAACAAATTCATCAAAAACAACATGAGGGCTTTCCTCCACACAAAGAGTCCGATAGTTAAAGACTCACGAAGGCTTTATCGACTCGGGAGTATCCTAAGAATACTCCTTGATCGATTTGCTATCAAAGACCTTCAACCGATGTTTCCCATTATTGTGGATAAAGCAAGGATAGCCGAAAACATGAAAATGAGAAATAGAAGGAATTCTCCCTTTCCACGATTCGTAAGGCGTCTTCATGTGTTGTGTGGCCGGTAGTGAGCGATTCCCGAGTGTAACAGGCGGTGTCGAGTAGCATCAACCCAAAACTTTGAGGGTAGTCCCGGGAATCGGCGAGGAGCGTTCTTTGCCGCTTCTTTGAGTGTTCCGTTCTTACGTTCGGCAAGTCCGTTCTGGCGAGGGGTGCGTGCGGTGATGTCTCGTGCTTAATTCCCTCTTTATCGTAGTATGTCTTAACTACCGAGTTTAGAAACTCGTTCCTCCGTACGAGCGTATCTTCTTAATCTTGATGTTCTTTTCCACACTGAGTTTCTTTAGTAGATTAGGTAACTCAGTCTGAACATCAGATTTGTTGGCGATGAAGATGACCCAAGTATATCTTGAGTAGTCGTCTATGACGACGAGGGCATACTTCTTGCCTCTTATAGTCACCGGAGAGACTGGCCCAAATAAGTCCATGTGAAGCAGCTGAAGGATTCCATCGGTGGAAGGTGACGGAATAGGTGGATTGCTACTCTTTGTTTGCTTTCCCTTTAGGCACGCTTCACAATTTCTATCTTTGATAAACGATTCTTTGGGCAGTCCTCTGACTTTGGAGTTCTTGACTAGCTTGTTCATGGTCTTGAAGTTCGAGGTGGCTGAGTCTCATGTGCCACGGCCCGGCTGACTTGTCACCCGATTTAGTCCGTGCGAGCAAGCAAGCCTCGGGTTACGCGGTATTCCGGTTGCAACATAGATGTTCTTCCTCCGCGAACCCGATAACACCGTTTTCCCCTGTAGATTTGTCAACAATATCACGTAAAACCGGCGTCAAAAGATTACTCTATTAAGATTATCACGGAATTGGTCGACCGAAGGAGATTATGTTGAAGTCCTTCAACATATGTTACTCTTGGAACCGTGGCGAGTCCCAATGTTCGGCGTTCCGTATCCCCTTGTGTAGCCTTTGGAGTTGTCACCGAATTCAATCTTGGACCATCTTCTTGTACGTAGTTGGTCAACAGCTCTTCACGGTAAGTCATGTGTCTCGAGCGGCCACGTCCACTATCCAAGGGTCCTTATGCACTGCAAAACAGGCATTTTTAGGTACCCTTTGGTTCGGTTGGGTCCTTCTTGGTTAGTGGGTGATTTCGGAACCCGGATCTGCCTCGGACCTTAGAAGTCCTGACTTCTTCTTCTTCGAACCTTATCGCCTTTCTTCTCCACAGGACTTGGAGATACTTGACTTTCGCTCGATGATTTTGGGTTCAGGCGCTTTCTTCTTCGAGTCTTAGCGCTTCTCCCGACCCCTGGGCTCATAGTAGTACGAGTCGATCTGAGCCGGGTGCTCATACGGTGGCTCCTTGTACGTGTTCGCCCATCTCGACCTTCTTGGTTCCCCCCGAATTTGATCGCGGTGTCTCGGGGCTGGAACCTTTGGTCACCGCTTGTTGCTACTCGACCGAGGTGCAATCATTTTCTCGTTTGTTCTTCGCCCGAGGTGTGGTGTCGGCAGCTTGCACCTTTCCTCCGACGAACCTATCGCCCGAGTTGCCGAGCTTTTGGAGGTGGAAGCTTCGTGGGTATAGCCAAGGCCTTCTTTCACGACAGTTGGCCGTTGTGCTCTAAGCATGCTTTCAAGCTTCTCCTTCGCTCCCAGTATTGTTCAGTCATCAAACCTCTCCGGACCTCGTCACTCCTTCCGAGTGAGTCATAGTCATTCCCGCACGTCCCGTGAGTTTCGATCGAGCTTGGCTATTTCAGTCTCTTTCTCGAATTGTCCTTGAGTCGGAGCGAGATCTCGAGTCTCTTGAAGTCGAGACTTAGTCATAAGAGATTCAATCTCTTCCTTGAGTCTCGCAACTAGATCCACCGACTCGAGAGAGACCCGACAATCGAAGAAAGTCTCGATTCTCGGCCTTTACCTGCTTCAAGTTCCTAGATGGTTCTCGTCGAACTCTCTCACGTGAATCTCGTTCCTCTAGCGCATCGTCGTAGGCTTGTACCACATCTAGAGGATCATCCGTGACCGAGCACGTGTCTTGTGTGCTTTGTGTGAAGAAGAGGTAATAATGTGTTTAGAATTTACCTCGGCCTCTTCTCTCCGCCATCGACGATTCGGCCGACTCATCGAGAAACTGTCTCTGCGACCTCAACCGCGACGAATGCGGCTTCGTCTTGGGAAGAATACATGAATGTATCCTCCTCGGCTTGAGTTGTCGGATATCTCTCCGGCTATATAGGCCGCGCCGTCTCTCGGCGAATTTCTTTCTCCTGGCTCGCCGTTACTCGCTCTTTGAGCAGGCGAGAGTTCGGGACAATCGTATTGATAGTGTCCCTCCTTCTTGCGATTGTAGCAGTGGATGTTCTGCTTCTCTTACCACCGAGTCTTTAGACGGACCGGCGCGAACTCCGATTTCCCGCATTCGGTAGAAGGATTAGATTCTTCTTTCTTATGATAGTCTTTCTTACCCGAAGAAGAATCTCGGTTGTATTTCCTCGCCTTTCGACTCTCTTCTTTTCCCTCCGATATTTGAGAGCCATCGGTGCTAGCCGGTCGTGGCCTCGAAGTCTCGTGAAGACTTTGCTACGATGTGGCCACAACTTTGCTTGAGGAAATAGGCTTGGCTCCGTATTCTGATTGTTGCCTTGAAGGCATGGTCGAACCGTGTGTCACTGGAGCGCTTAAGCACTTTTGGGGGTAGGCTATGCTCAAATTCCTCCGATTTTAATTACGAAAATATAACATCGGAGTTAGAGCATTTAGATCGGAAAGCACGTAAATAAGTAGCAAATGGAAGCCACTTCGTCGGGGCAACGCTCTCAAGATCTTGGTGTTCATCTCCTTGTTGGTGAACGACCTCCCCACCCTCATTGATGACATTGACTTGATTGGTGAATCCGACACTTAGCTCGTCAATGGTTTCGATAGAGCTCCATTGCAAAGGCGTCGAACTTCGAAGCTCTAGCTCGAGCTTGTTTTCTTTGATCCGAGGGGTTCCATGGCTCGCATAGCCAAGGCGTCCCATAGCTCTTTCGCCGTCTTGCAATCTTGTACCCTTCCGAGGTGTGAATCACTGAGCGTAGTCAGTATGGCATTACGTGCAACTCGGTCAAGGTTGTGCAACTTCTTTTCTTCAGGCGTGAAGGCAGATTTATCTTTGGGAACCTTAGCACCAGTTTGTGCTCCCACGCCTCCTCCAAAGAAGAATACTACGCCGTCGATCATGGGAATGATCGGTCCGACTTCTAGGACATCCGACATGCTGTCGTGGAGTGACGTTAGGTGTGCCTCCATTCGTACGCGCCATACCGTGTAGTTCTCTATTGAGAACATCGGTACCATCCTAATACCTGACATATCAGACATCGTAAGAGTAAGAGTATAAGGATGCTGAAAAGATGCTTATGCAGTGAAAGCGGTTTTCAGGATCAGTTCGAGAGGACCAGTATTTCAGAACCGGCGATTAGTTGAACACCGTGTGCTCTGATACCAATTGTTGGTCCGAGACGATAAGTCAGTGTAGAGGGGGGGGTGAATACACCTGAGCTCAGTTTCTTTTTCTCAATGAAGGTCAGCTGAGCCGATGATTGCAACCCGATGAATAGTGCCAAATAAGCCTTCGATCGCGGGACGAGAGCGAGTCGCCCATCGAAGCTCTCTCCTACCGATCGTTGTCGGTATTTTGAGAATCGGTCGGAGACTCATGTGCGGAAAAGTGTGGGGCCTCGGAATTTGTCTCTTTTGAAAACACGTTTTAGCAAATTAAATCTTTTGGTTATGCGCTTTATAAATACGTTTTATGCAAGCTTATGATTTTCAAGTCAGTTGAATGCTATGCAATAAAACAGTAAAAGAACACAAGCGATTTAACGTGGTTCGGATACGCAAGATCCTACGTCCACGGTCCCGAACAAGGCAAGAGAACTTGTTGATTATTCTCCGAGCAAGCCTCGAGAGGGATACTTGTCGGCAGACCGGACGCTTCCTCTAAGTTATAGTCCTTAGCGACTTTACAATTCAAACCTAAGTCTGAAAGGGAAGGGAATTTTCTCCAACTGAGAAGGAGTTCTTACAATAAGAACAATTCACTAAATGTGAACTCCTTCGAATCTAAGCTATAAATATGACAATGAGCTTAGTCTAGAGAAGAAAGGGATGTAAGAGCTCTAGAGAGAAAACCGAGAAATCTTCTAAGTATGCAAGTTTTCCTCTGGATGATCTTTGAGTGTTCTAGAGCATTTATGAACTTAAGCTTGTCCCTTTTTGAAATTCCGTTTTTTCGGAGCTTCAAAAACTTCTCTATTTATAGTTGTGAGTTATGGCATATGTCCGTTGGAGACGACGATGCCACGTGTCACAAGCTTCCAAGAAAAACGGCCATAATTCGAACTTGTTGCAGGCAGAGGCGTTAATGCACCGTTCATGAGAGCAAACTTTCTTGTGTAGAGTAGGTCAGCTTTGTCGGCTTCTCATTGGTCGAGGTTTGTAGTTGGTGAGAATGTCGAGTTGACCGTTCAACAACCTCGTATGTCTTCTCGCCGAACTTTTCGAAAAGACTTGAATAGTCGGGTCGCTTTCAGTAGGATACTGTAGAGGCGAAAAGTCTCTGTCTTCTTCAGGCCTGAGTCGGTACCGACACGACATCTACCGAGTAGGTCACCGGCGACGCGGCTGTAATCGTGCTTGTTTTTGTTCTTCACGATGACTATCACCGGGAGTAGTCTTCATCGATGATTTGTCGGCGATGCGTGCCTTCGATCGAGTGGAAGATCACCGCCGACCGAAGAACACAAGCGATTACACCGGATGACGTGGGGTTATGAAAAGTATCTTCGACGTAAGATCGGTTCAACAACTACCCGTGCATGACTGTAGACAAAAATAATAAACAATAGTACAACACAGGATTTTTTTCAGACAATCCTAATATCAAGTCCCCCTAACTCATTAATCACAACACTTTAAATATATCAATTTTCAGGAACTATCAATTCCATAATATACTATGATTTCCCCATTTTTCTTTAACCGAACAACAATGAATATCATCGACTCATATCCAACAATATGTATTCTAATATTTTCTTAATTAATTAAATATAGTCATTTATATATATATATATATATATATTATTCAAGGACTAAAATCTTAATATATCTTATTAGTATATTATATTTATGATATTTTATGTATTTATTCTTTTTAATGTTTAATTCGATATTTGTGGATATCGAATCAAATATCAAAATTTCATATTTATATTTTAATAACAATCGAATCAAATCAAATATATTTTATATAAATATATATATATATATATATATATATATATTATTCAAGGACTAAAATCTTAATATATCTTATTAGTATATTATATTTATGATATTTTATGTATTTATTCTATTTAATGTTTAATTCGATATTTGTGGATATCGAATCAAATATCAAAATTTCATATTTATATTTTAATAACAATCGAATCAAATCAAATATCTATATTTAAATCCAAATAGTGAATCTTTGAATACGAATATCGAATTTCAAATCTTATATATATAAAAATAGAATATTTCAAGTGCAATTTTCAATAAATTGAAGGGTAAATATATTATTCTTTTTTGTTAATCCATACATACACATCTAATTATATATATAAACTCGATTCAATTAATTTCAATTAATTAATCAATCCAATTTTACCAATTTAATGGAATTATGCAATTATGCATCAAAATAGAAGTTTCAATCTACTTGATTCATAATTGCAATTCTTTTGAATAATTTAAACTCATTTCCAATTAAATCATTCAAAATAATTTTCCAGTTACCAACCTAAACGTGCACTTTCACTTTTCATTCTCTACGCCCGGTCATCACTCCTTTCTCCTTTCTTTCAACTGTCGCTTAACCAAACTTAGGCAATTATTTTTTTTTCTTCCTCGGTTTTTTTCTTCCCACTTATTGCCCGCCGCCCATTCCCACCGTCTCGGGTAAAACCGAGTGCATTAGGTGAAATTATTTTTCCTTTTCACGCTTTGAGGATTCTCACGCTGTGATTTTGAAAAGTGTGATAGTTATTTTTCCAGAATTCGTTGTATTTTTCAATTGATATTTATTTTATGCGCTTTTAAAATAGTAAACTTCAATTTTTATATTTGGATTTACAATGTAGAATTTGTTTGATTATGAAGGTATGGTTTGTTGACATGTTTTGTGAAAATCAATGAAATTCACTGTCAATTTCAAATTGATTCAGCAAGAAATAAATGTAATTCTTCTCCAACAAAATCTATAATTATACAACCAATCTAAAAGCTTTCTTAATATCAAAAGTGATGAATAATCTATATTTGATCTTTTTTTTGCTATGTTCTAGACTTTTAGATGTGCATCAAAAGGAATGCATGTTATACACACTCTGCTTATCTGTAAAGTTAAGAAGAAAAAAGGATGAAGCTGAAATATTGAAAAGAAAGCTTCACCCTCATCTTCACTGGGTTTGTTGCTCTTATAGATACGATTATCCTAGAATCACCATCTGAATATTCGGGGATGCTTCTCAAGGGATGAGCTAATTGATACCTTCTAGAGAAGACATTCTTGCCTTAAAGTTCTATTTATTAATCTTTGCATTGCTTATAAAAAATTAATGCTCAGATACAAATATATTTGTTTACTGATTGAACTAGATTTACATCTTTATATTGACTTTTGCTTTTTGTCCCTCAAACTTTAGATTTGTAAATTGTATAATAAGCATCATCCATCTATGTTGTCTTATCCTTATACTATGTGCGATAGCTCTAGAATGTCGAAACTGCTTGATATTATGTACACATGCATTAGAAAATCCATTTAATCTTTTTTGTTTAGATGTACATGCAGACATGATA
The DNA here is from genome assembly GCA_028984105.1 of Lavandula angustifolia. Taxonomy (NCBI): domain Eukaryota; kingdom Viridiplantae; phylum Streptophyta; class Magnoliopsida; order Lamiales; family Lamiaceae; genus Lavandula; species Lavandula angustifolia. The sequence continues at coordinate 469,895 of JAPVEC010000026.1, forward strand.
GCAGAACGTAGCAAATGTATGACTAATGGGGACGATGTAATTTTGTACATGTAATTAGGTAAGAAACGGATGGAATACCAATCATAGCCGCACAGGTGAATGGAATAATAGATGAACATGGCCCAAGAAATTCATTATTTGAGTTGAAATCATGTTGTTTCTTGTTTTTCTTGGTTTGAATAGAATTTTATTAACCCAAATTACAAATAATGAGTTATGTTCATTCTCAAAAGATCAAGATGGTGGTGTTAAAACGGTTCGTGTTTCTATCACATATTTCTGAGCTATTTCTTCAAATTTTAATTGTGTCCCTTATTGTTACTCAATAATTATTTACCGAGTCTTTAAAAATTTGTTCACAGAAAACCTTATATTGAATTTAGTGAAGCAAATGCTTTCAGTAAAACTCTGGAGCTATGTGGATCTCAACTGAGAGAGATTACATGTTTTATGAGAAGACTAGGGGGTGTTCTTCATAGGGGTGATACATGTTAACAATGTTTAGATATTAATGACAAGCAATGACTTATGTAATTATGAATATTCAAAAATATGATGCATTTCTAGAAATAAAGGTGGAAGATATTAACAGGAATATATATTTTTTTGTAGCATTAATTATTTAAAACTCTATGAATTTGTTAATCTTAAACACTAAAATAATGTTTAGATTTCTCCATGATAACTTGAGTAAGGTAGTTCTTTGGACCATGGACTGTCCCCAGCTTATGAAACAAATACATAATTTATAAGAATCAATTGAAGCAGTAGTTTTCTAATGAGCTCGAGGAAACATGAGCACCCGAGAAATCTTTTTCCTCTTTTTTTCCATGATGTGAAAACTTAAAATCCCACCAAAGATAGCATTCTGCTAAGATTTATAAAAATTTTTATTCACCAAAATATCAATACTGTGCCTATAGGAATCGCAAAGAATTTGGATAGTCGTAGCACCTCAAAGGGTAACAGAGATTAAATTGTAATTTTTTAATTACTTGTCAATGTTTTGTTCAAAATATTATTTAATTATAAATAATTATGTTCAAGAAACAAGTTTGATGAATTAATTTTTGAATTTTAAAATAATTTTCAAGATTTATGATCGTGTGCATCATAAAAAAGTGTCAGCAATTAATTTGACTTCAATTGTTCCTATACGTCGGATCATTAAATCCAACGGTCAAACAGAAAGCCCTAATTGTCCCCAAGTAGATGTATTATGCTCGATCGTTAATTATTCATCAGTCTCTCTCGCTCATTACTATAATTGCAAAACTCTTCCTGCAATCGGCGGCGAGAGAGCTCCGAGCATCTACTGCTATTTTCTGTTCTGTTTTTGTAGATATATATTTGGTGCTTGCTGCGTAGTTGTGCTGCATCGATTTACGGTTTGATTGCTTAGCCCGTCGTCTTTTTTTTGTAAGTTTTAGTCGGAGATTATCAGATCCTGATTTTTTTTCTTCTTTTTGTTATTTGAGCTGAATATTGATTTGAAATGCATGTTAAATTAGAATTTACACTTGATGAGTGGTGTATATTTGTGCTTATGCTTTTTTCGAGGATCTGAACTAATATGTTTGAATTATGTTTTGAGTGTATTGGATTCGTTAATTGGTATTAATATTTACATATATGGCTGATTTGTTATAATAATTTGCGATTTGTGCCTAAATTATAAGTAAGGATATGCCAGTCGATGTAAAGATGAGTGAACTTTCTTTGCATTTTTGGTGTTGGTGGATGTTATGTTGTGCAGGAGAATTTATGTGTAGTCTGAAGATTTTGATGATCTTTTAAGAACTCATTTTGTGTATTTACAGTATTAGTTGGAACTGTCATGAATGTTTTCTTTTTTGTTCTCTTTTTGCAAATGAAATTTTCCTAACTCATGATTTTGCTACATCAGTTTCTATTGAAATTTCAGAATGGGTAAGGAAAAGGTTCACATCAACATTGTGGTTATTGGCCATGTCGACTCGGGAAAGTCGACCACCACCGGTCACTTGATCTACAAGCTTGGTGGAATTGACAAGCGTGTGATTGAGAGGTTTGAGAAGGAGGCTGCTGAGATGAACAAGAGGTCATTCAAGTATGCGTGGGTGCTCGATAAACTCAAGGCTGAGCGTGAGCGTGGTATCACAATCGACATTGCCCTGTGGAAGTTTGAGACCACCAAGTACTACTGCACTGTCATTGATGCACCTGGTCACCGTGACTTTATCAAGAACATGATTACGGGCACCTCACAAGCCGACTGTGCTGTCCTCATCATTGACTCTACCACCGGTGGTTTTGAGGCTGGTATCTCCAAGGATGGTCAGACCCGCGAGCATGCTTTGCTTGCTTTCACTCTTGGTGTCAAGCAAATGATCTGCTGCTGCAACAAGGTTAGCTAAGCTAACTATTGTTATTACTTCTTGAAGATGTCATATTACATTCTTCAGATATTGACATTACTTTATGAATTATGATCTGTTGCTTATATTGCAAAATCTTAATATACATAATCCATGTATGCAGATGGATGCTACCACACCTAAATACTCAAAGGCCAGATATGATGAGATCATTAAGGAAGTTGCCTCATACCTCAAGAAAGTCGGATACAACCCGGACAAAATCCCATTCGTCCCCATTTCTGGTTTTGAAGGAGACAACATGATTGAGAGGTCGACGAACCTTGATTGGTACAAGGGTCCGACCCTCCTTGAGGCCCTCGACCAAATTCTTGAGCCGAAGAGGCCCTCAGACAAGCCCCTCCGTCTCCCACTTCAAGACGTTTACAAGATCGGTGGTATTGGAACTGTGCCTGTTGGTCGTGTGGAGACTGGTGTAATCAAGCCCGGTATGGTTGTCACATTTGCCCCATCCGGTTTGACAACCGAAGTTAAGTCCGTTGAGATGCATCATGAGTCAATGCTAGAAGCTCTCCCCGGTGACAACGTCGGGTTTAATGTAAAGAACGTTGCAGTAAAAGATCTGAAGCGCGGTTACGTTGCTTCCAACTCAAAGGATGACCCGGCTAAGGAAGCTGCGAACTTCACTTCTCAAGTCATCATTATGAACCACCCCGGGCAGATTGGAAATGGGTATGCTCCGGTATTGGATTGCCACACCTCCCACATTGCTGTGAAGTTTGCTGAAATTATCACCAAGATTGATAGACGATCCGGTAAGGAGCTGGAGAAGGAGCCCAAGTTCTTGAAGAATGGTGATGCAGGGTTTGTGAAGATGATTCCGACCAAGCCCATGGTTGTGGAGACGTTCTCCGAGTACCCGCCGTTGGGTCGTTTTGCCGTTCGTGATATGCGCCAGACGGTTGCTGTTGGTGTTATCAAGAGTGTTGAGAAGAAAGACCCATCTGGTGCTAAGGTGACCAAGGCTGCAGCCAAGAAGGGTGCTAAATGAACCCACTTATTGATGGATACAATTTTCTTTATCAACTTCATTAGCAAGTTTTGTTTAGTGATAGACAATTTTTGATGGATTAAACATCTTTAAGCCTATTCAATCAAATCAAAAAACCAACATTAATTAAAATTATTCAGAAGTAGGAAGACAATTCATATTCCGAATGACAAGAGTACAGAACATTCATTCTGAGATGGAAGTAAGCTTGAATATATAACAAACAATTATTCTGAAGGATGAAACAAGAGGGCATCATCAACTCCTTGTTCACAATGTTCAGAGTACCCACAAGAAATCATAAGAAAAACGATTTTGTTCTCTCTTTATTTCTAAAGCGGACCTGACCTCAGAAGAGTTCAACCCGAAGCCGTTCAAAGATTTTCGCAATCATAAACTAATAACCCCAGTAATCGTTTCTAATTTCGTCATCAAACTTCTTCCTGAGCTCAGGACGCTTCTCGAAGTACTCGTCAGCAGTCATGGTACTAAGCTTCTTCTGTTAACACCAAACACAAGGAATTTGAAATCCAGATTAGAAGTCTGTGGTGTCATTGTGTTCGTACAAGGGAAGGGGGTAGGGGAGGGGCAGTGGAACATTGATTCAAGAATGCATGAAACTCATTTTTCTTCACCTTCAACTCTTGAACATCAGCAATTTCTTTTTCTAACTTTTCAGACTCCTTCAATGAGGTCTCCTCGGCCTCTTTCAGCTCTACCAACTGCAATGCATGTGAGTTTTATAGAAGATCTACATATACAAGTGGAATGAGAACCTGAAATAGTAGAACAGATATGCTGATTGCCTACAGGTTGTGGTTATTAGATGGAACAGACATGCAACATTACATTCACCACAGTTGCAGTACCATTTAGTTCCACTTTAAATATACTTTTCTTCAAGAAGGTATGAAAGCATTATACTATTAAATATTAACTATAATCCCCGAAATATTAAGTGATTCTACAGGGTTACTCTAAAGAATGATTTCTTGTATATTAGAAGGCTCTAGTACGTTGAATTTGATTACATAAACAGATGCTATCCACTATGTATTTCCACTTTTCATGAAATGCTGCATCATCTTTTGCAGTAACACTTATAAAGTCAACCACAAACGAAACTCATCCACTTAAAATGAGGCACATAAACAATTACAGGATGCAGAAGTAAATTAGAAGGAAGAAAATATTGGTAGCATTCATGATTCTCACCAGGGAGTCAAACTTAGGCTTGTACTGAGGTGTAACATTGTCGACATATTTTGGAATCTTAACTTCTGTACAAAAATAATACACAAACCTAATCAGATAACTGAAATGAAAGAAAAGTAAATAAATTTTGTTGGATAATTGATGAACCCTAACAGAATACATACTTCTGGTTCAAACATATCACATATGCTTTTGCAAATGATGATGCTACTCGTTGTCAGATGAAGGGAATTTAAATACAAATCAGAACAGTTTCACACTTTCACTAATCCATAAAAATGCAGCAATGACATTTAATAGTTAAATAATCAAATTGGAAGTCCAAAAATTGATTTGAATTCACTGATCACAGATTCACAGTTATATTAATCATTAGTCATGGTTTACTGCTTTCTACCTTAACATCAGGTATTATGAAGCAGGTGATTGGATGGTTAAACGCAAAATGATAACAAGAAAACAACATGATTACCAACTATTAGGGAATTTATATGATGGGGAACTGTTTTTCATATAGGCTATAGAATAAAAGCATTTCCTTTCTCTTAGCTTCCCTTACCCTCTGCTAGCATCAAAAGTTTTCAGCTGGTCTCTGCCGTGTGCGACATGTGTACAATTATGAAGCATAACTAGTTAACTACGAGGCTGCGCCACAACCTTTTGGGAGCTTTTTAGGATCAGCTTAGCTTTTATTTTGGGCTTTTTAATTATACGAGCATCTAAACATAATATAAACCCTACATGTCCCAAATATCCATATTGGAGATTGGGTTCCCTAAGTGCAACATTTACAACAATGTAGGTTGCTCAATGATATTAAAAATGATAGACACATACATGTGCATAAAAAAGAAAACAAATGACCAGAAGGCAGGGAAATCACGAAAATAGAAACAAAACCAACAGATAGCACAAACCATCATAAGCTTGCTTGTAAATATCAACCAAACGAGACCCAATCCCTTTCCTGTAGTACTCCCAGTCTATTGGTTCAGGTTCCTGCAAATTTTAAAAAGCAAATAATTTATCCAGATTTTAATTGATCAATGAGGCACCATGATACATAATTAGTCATTAGCACCGACCGGAGATGAGACAGATTGTGAAGGAAATAATATACAATTTGATGATTATCAGAACATCGAACTACATAGTTGAACACAGCAAATTATAACATGCAAGACAGTTTTCCCTTTTTTGATGCCACCATAGGCATAGGAACGCAGTTCCCCTTATGGAAATGACTCGAGCAGCATGAAGAAGATAAAGCACAGTATTCCCCATTCCGACCCAAATATTATTGATGGATTAAGAACATAATAAATAGAAACGAAAACCTAGATCAAAAGAACAACAAACACAATCCTCAACCAAAATAAACGCATTAATTAATCTAATTCCAAAAGTCACCAAATTATGTCATTTCCAAAAACCTAAAAACAGAAAATGAAATTCAAATCCCTGATCATCAACCAATCGACAACCCAAACCCGCGCACAAACAAAACCAACAGATCTGGAAACTTGGTCCACCCAAATAGTCACCATAAAGATACAAACATAAAGGGCGCAACGTGTTCTACCTGGCTAAACTTGGTCTGGAGCTGAGTGTTGACCTCGTCGAAGGCGCGGCGGAGGGTGGCGAACTCACGGCGCGCGTCGTCGGATACCAACAGCTTCGCCATGCCTTCCCAGTCGATAGTCCGCCCCGCCTTGAAAGCCACGTCGGCAACCTTCTTCCCCGCTCCGCTCATTCTCTCTCGCTCTACAGAAACCGAATTGATCTACTTTGCGATAGCGATTTTGTGAATGGTGTAGGTCGGAATGCGACGAATACTTCTCTGATTTTGTGGTGTTTTAAAATTCTAACCCTCGCCCAAAACCAGAAACACAAATGCGATCTCTCTCTTTCACCCTCCGGATAAAAAGCCTTCACAAAATATTATTTTTAAAATTCATAACTATTAAAATTCCTAATATAAAATTGTGCTCTAATTCAAAACAATAGAAAAAGAAAGTTCTGACTTTTAGGGTTGTTAAGAGTTAGGCTGAACCGAACCGAACCAAACCGAATAAGTTTACGCAAATCGAATCCATTTTAAGAAACTTGAATTTGGTTTTCAATTATGCAAATTCATTAGACAAACTGGTTTAATATGGTCTTCAGATTTTGGATGCTTTGATGTATTGATTCTCAAACTTTTTTGGTGTTAACGGATTCCCATACAATTTACGTTTTAGATGAATTGAACATTTCTTTAAATATAAAAAGAAGTTGAAGGATTATCCCGTTGGAACATTTATAGTTTGAACACCATATTCACCAATTTGCCTATTCATATAACGCCAGATTCACAAAATTTGTATTTGTTGATGTTTAAAACCCTTTATTCCATTCAAAATGAATAACCTAAAATCAAACTCGGTTCCAAGCTACAAACCATAAAAATTTAAAAAGATTTATTTTCAAATTTTACAAGAATAAATATAATTAAGAAAGTAAATAATTAAGAATGAGAATGAGATATGGGTATATGATAAAGTATGAGAGAGAAGATGAGTGAAAGTAGATGATAAAGTAAGAGAGAGAAGATAGTAAAGTACTCCCTCCGTCCCACAAATGTTGTCCCTTATTCCTTTTCGGGACGTCCCACAATTCTTGTCCCCTTACTTAAAATAGCAACAAATTAGTCTTTAACCCTTTTAATTAGTATCTACTAATTAAACAATTACATCACTAATTAATACTCCACTTTTTACAACTAAACACTACTCTCCTTTTGTTAGATCGATACAACTCACACACCCATTTACATCTCGATCTCGAACCCTAGATCTGCGCCTCCTTCTTCATCTTCTTCTTGCTCTAACCCTAGATCTCGCCGCCTTTGTCGAAATGATGAACAAAGAGCCAAGCTCCGGCCTCTCCCCATCTCAAAGCCGCGAATGTGTCCATTCGAGTTCCGATTGTCGAAGTTCGTCGGCTTCGTTGACTGTTCTGAGCGACTCCGTCGGCGCCGCTCACACCGCGCATGATGAAAGCGACCCAATCTCCGAGTTTACATCCTCGGCCACAAGTGCAATGAATACTACGCCAAGTCAGAGAGAAAGTACGTAAAGCCCTACATTTCGAGCGGTGACGCGGTTGCCGACGGCGGCGAGAAAGAGATCTGCTCTGGGTGGAGTCAATGCTCGAATTCATTGGTCGATTTTCCTTACTCGGCCTCCTGCAGTCCAGATACAGAAAGCAAATTCCATGGGTTCGATGAGTCGAGCCCTAACCGGCCTTATTTCAACGCCGGCTATGATCCCTTACGGCAGGAGACGGCGTGGCTTCCAGAAAGCGAAAGCCAATACCATGGCTACAATGAGTCTAGCCTCGACAGACCTTATTTCGATGCCGGCTACGATCCCTTACGGGAGGAGACGCCGTGTATTCCCGAAAGTCAAAGCCAAGCCCACATCGATGAGCAATCTGGCGACAAATCTGGCTCTAACGTGCCGGATTGGGTGAGATCTTTCCCTGTTTCTATTATGTCTTTAATACATCGATTGCATGTTGTGGAAGATGCGGTTTGCTTGGTCTAAAATGATAATACCCTGCTCACTTCTTGGTTAGGTGGAACATATCAGTGAAATTCAAACCTTTTAAATTGAGATATGTTCCTTAGGTTGTATGATCTCTGAATTAATTGATTTGAAACCCCTTGTTGTTCTGGTTGCTGCTACAAGTGATTGTTTATTGTTGTTCTACTTCCTGCTCACTCTTGTTGTGATTGTTGTTGGGGATAAGGTGCAAATATGCCCTTCAACTTTACATTGAAGAGCAAAAATACCCTTAATGTATGTTTAGGTGCAAAAATACCCTTAAAGTTAACATTTAAGAGCAAAAATATCCTTAAAGTTAATATTTAAGAGCAAAAACACCCTAAGATGATTTAATTTGTTAAAAATCAATTCTCTTAACATTTTATTTCAATTATAAACTACTAAAAAACTAATTTAATTTCATAATTTAAATATTTATTTTTTAAAGCATATATAATAATGTATAATAACAATAATAATAATGAATTTCGTCTGTGCTATCTTTATTTTATATTTTAGATGGAAACTTTATATTAAAACGGAAACTGAGAACTCTTAAAATAAATTATTGTCAGCAAACAAAATTTCAAGCATACTTGGATAAAAAGTATAGAAAACATCGATAATAAATAATATATTGATTTGACTAGTAATTAATATTGTTAATATTCTATGTCTCATCTTCACTAATAATAGTTGTTAATTATGCTCGATATTTAAATTGTTGAGTTTTAAAACAATAGTAATAGTTATTTAGTTAATTACTTGTAATTATTACGTTAATTACCGTTTCATCTTCATCCATCCTAATCAATTTATTTTTAATTATTATTTTCTGTTAATATTTTAAGTTGTTGAATTTATGCTTTGTTGATATTTTAAAGTTTCATTTTGTATATATACTAGAAAATATGAACATTTTAATTTCTAAGTTAAAATAATTATTTTGGGAGGTTATAATGGGCTTTTTTTTTAGTATTTGTGCATAAAATAGTTGAAGGTGTTTTTGCTCTCAAATATTAACTTTAAGGATATTTTTGCTCTAAAATATTAACTTCAAGGGTATTTTTACACCTAAACATACATTAGGGGTATTTTTGCTCTTCAAGATGAAGTTGAAGGACATATTTGCACCTTATCCCTTGTTGTTGAGATTGCTTCTCACAGAACAATTATTGTAGTGATTGTTGAGATATGACATTGATTGTTGTTTTGCTTGCTGCTACCTTATTTGTTTATTGTTAATAGTATTTGTGTTCATACTGTAGGTTATATCTGAAAATAGTTTATTTAAAAACCAAAAAGCTTACTCAAATGTGCATGCCATTGTGTAAGATAAGCTTGTCATAGTGAAGCAAGTGAAAAGCTTACTTGGTTGTGGTTCTGGAATATGAACTATGCAATGGCAAATGCTATACAATGTTAATGTAGTTAATCTGTATTATACACAGATTCTATACAAAATACTACTCCCTTCAATCTGTTTCACAGACAGATGCTATACAAAATAGTACTGCACCTATGTTAAATATGTTTCTCAGACAGATTTCTATACAAAAAACTTCCAAATTATAACCTCAACCTAGTCCACAACTCTTCTAGCCCTTCCTCACATCCATTCTCCAACATATATGTTATGCTCTCTCTTACCAAATCTGGAGAAACTTCCAAATCTGTAGGAAGTTCATTCTGTCTGAGCAAGGCCTCTTTCCTCCTATGAGGAATTTTGTAGGTATTATGCCCCTTAACATTCATTATCTCCCCCATACAACACTGCAAGCTATGTTATCAAAACCGGACCGGTCATTGAACCGGTCAAGTAGATTTTAGTGGTTCAACCGGTTGAACCGGTCGAACCGGTCGGTCGAACCGGTATAACATAATAAATATTAAAATAATTTAAAGTAAAAAAATTAACCTAACATTTTTCATGTCCATACTTCAAATTTCATAATAAAAATAACAATAAAAAGATTAACCTATAAAACTAGAAACAAATTGAAAAAAAGTTTGAAATCCACTCTTCATTCATCAAATCCATAAGTATTTGGATATGTTTCATGTTGAAATTGGGTATCATGCAATTGATTCAAATCAATTTGTTCATTAATGATTAATCATCTCCACATCAACATCTTTCTCTTGGTTTGTTAGAGTTTTTGGCTCAAATAGTGAAGAGCCTCCTATCCCACATTGGAAAAATAATGAAGTCTCTCATTATTTTTCCCTATAAATAGGTTGTTACCCTCTTGTTGTTATTTGCACCTCATAGAAGAGTATTTTGGGTCTAGGAACTTATTCCGGAGACTCGAAATTGTATACTCTTCGTTTATAGTGAATTAAAAAATTAAAAATTAATTTAATCATATTTTTGAATTAAAAAATTAAATTAATTTTTTTAACCGAGTCAATCCGGTTTGACCAGTTCATGGTTACCGGTTCGACCGGCCGGTTTTGCCGGGTGACACCGAGTCAAAGGTGAAAAACGGTTTTCGATTGGATCGAACCGGATTTGTCACCGGGTCCCGGTTCAACCGGTTCAACCGGCCGGTCCGGTCCGGTTTTGATAACATAGACTGCAAGCTTAAGAATACCTTATTTAATGTCATAGAGGACAATTGAGAGTATGAACCAGAAACTGCATTAATTAACTCATCAACATTGGTGCACTCTGATTCTATTTGAATGCTCTGGATTGCCCTAAACCACCCAAGATCATTGACATTTGTGTCAGGTGAATTGAGTGGTTGCTGTACAATTCTTATGTCAAAGCCCTCTATTGTGGCTGCTGCCTTAAAGTCTGGATCACTATCTAATATGTGTGGCCGCGCATTGTCCTTTGTATGAATCTTTTTTTATCTGCTGTAGGAGGCCATTTAGATCTAATTGCAGGGAGTATCTGTGATAAAAAAATATCTAAAAATTAATAAATCAAACCTGCCAAAATATAATTTTGAGAGTATGGATTTAATACTTAGTTACTCATGCACATGTGTTATAGATTACCTCATTTGCTGTCATTGCATTATCTTTGGCAGTAATCTGTAAATGATTCAGATTCTAGGTAGAATCTGAATTCTGCAATGTGCTGCCATCTTTGGAATTTCATATCCAAAGATGCAAACTTGTTAACTGTTTGTTTGTACAAACAATACAAGGACAATTACAACATTATTGTACAGACACTAGTTAGAATCTGAATTGGGATTCAGGTTCTGACTTCTAAGTTTAAATACCTACAAGTCTAATTCAGAATACAGAAACATTACATCATACTGATCTAATACAGAACAGATGCTATACTAAATAGTCTGCTTTGCATACCTGACTTATGATACACTCTTTGATCACCTGTTTTGTTATGGATTCAATAGGTTTAGTCTCCAAAGTTCCTTTACATCGATTTTTGCTTTCTCTCACAGCTGCAACCTTATGTGTGAAGGGAAAAATCCCTATTTTGCCATCAAACTGAATTGCACCATCTTCTGCAAATGTAGGCCTAGCAATTGCACACATGAACATCACTTTCTGTATGAATTTTTTGTTCTGGCAGGACCTATGTGGCTCCATCTCTGTAGGAGTTAGATAGTATCTGTGTGCAGCCTTACTTAGATAGAACCACTTTTCATCTATGTGCACCGTGTTTTGCATACTCTTGAATTTAATGCATTGCATGACTGTATTATACTCAAGTGACTCAACTGAAAACCGTAACCTTTCTAATGATTTTCTATTGTCAAGAACGGCTTTATTGCACTAGAGTGAGCTTTGATTAGACCATTTTTTACCCATCTCCACACCGTTGATTTGCTGCAATTGATGCCATTAGCTAGCTTCCTTATAGTGGTTCTCTTCTACACACTCAACCTCTCTATTGCTTCTAAATCGATATGCACTGTCTTCTTATGTTTTGCATTTTTCTTTTTCGACTGTAAGTACACTGTTTGACCCTGATTTCTTTGTTCTTCTGCTGCAGCCCACAACCGGCCAACGGTCTTCGGATGACACTTGAACTTCTTCGCAGCTGCAAGCTTGATGCCTCTTGCGGGTTTACCATTGCTCTCATTCTGCATAATCCATTGGATTATGCCATTTCTCTCATCTGATGTTAAATCTTTCCTCATTTTGACTGCTCTGTTTTGGTAGTGGATGAATGAACTTTTTGAATCTATTTTGGAGTATATATAGAGAATATCTGTGTGGAGGGAATTTTGAATATTTTTTGGCTCCATTTGCTAAATTTGGAAATTGATTCATGTATTTGTATTGGTAATGCTTGGCCCTGATTTTCGGTAATGATCTAGTTTTCGGTTTTCAATGCTCTTTTTGTTACTGTTTCTTGTTGTTAAATTTCGTTGATGATAAATTTAATTTTCAATTACGGAATTGGACGAAATTAAATACTATTAGAATGGTAACATAAAAATCTGCATAACATAAAATAATTTTTCATTTGTATGAAACATTAATTGCACTTAAATTAAAGAAGATAGATAAATTAATACAACCCACTAATTGTGAAGGGACCCACACAACTAACACCATTAACAACTCTCCTTAAATCCCGAGCCAGAAAGAAAAGAGACAACATTTGTGGGACGGAGGGAGTAAGAAAGAGAAGATGATAAAGTAAAAAAAAATAGGAGAGATAAGATGGTAAAGTATGAGAGAGATGATAATTATTTTCAAATTAGTAAGTGTACCAGAAATAGCGGAACGTCCATTTCGAAAAAGTGTGTCATAAATAGCGGTACGGAGTAGTATTCATTATTTATTAGTTTGAATCCCATTCTAACCTTACACCAGACGCTATCGTTTCGATTTTATAATTTTTTTACTCTATAGCCTAGTCAGAATAACTTTTTTACTCTGTAGTTCTCTGAACTGAGAGAAAAACATTGAAAGTAAAGATCAGATTCAGAGAGAGCGGCGAATTCTGAGAATTCAAATTGCAAAGCTGCTACTTCGACGTGAATAATGGCTGACGATTCCGATTTGGCATTCGAACTTCAGATGGAAGAAGCAATCGCCGCTTCCCTTCGTCAAGGCGGCGCGGCGCCGCTACCAGACACATCCGCCGCCGCCGCATACGACCCCCTTATCGGCTGCGATCAGAAACTGCGCGACGAGATAATGGCCGAGGAGGAGGCGGAGCGTCTGCGGCGCGACCTCGTCCGCCAGGTCCACGACCGCGCACTCGCTTGCCGGATCATGAGCATTCCGGAGGAGGAGTGGGTGAAAACTGGGGATAATTTTAATCTTCCGTACGGCGAGGGTTCTTCGTCGTCTTCGAACGGGCAAAGTCTTGGGTTTAAGGTTTATGCCAAGGGTTTAGTGGAGGGGGAGGCGCGCGGAATAGGCGCGGCGATTTGCGACGCGAATGATGGTTTGCTCTTCGAGTTGAGTAAAGGTTTGAGTGGTAAAGATGAGCAGACGACTAGAGAGTTGATTGATTTCAAAGCTCTAATTGAAGGTCTTGATGCTGCGTTGGTGCTGGATTTGAAGAGGGTGATCGTTGTTACAGATAATCCACTTCTCTATCAACATGTCGGTATACATTTCAGTCTCTATAAATTCGCAGTTAAAATACCATTGAATTATTCTTCATAGTCCTACATATACTGTTTATAAATTACTGCCTCTTTTAGTTACTGATTGTTGGTGTTCCTAGATTGTTAATTGTTAATTTGTAGAGGTTTTGTTATATTCTCTTTGAGTTTTCTTTAATTGCTTGTGTGCTTTCTATTTGATTCGAGCCTATTATCTGTAGCTTAAAGTATTATACTTTCTTTCTCACACAGAGGTTTGTGGTTGAGGATTTGGTTTCATAGTAATTGCTTGCAATTGACAATAGCTATTAGCTTGTGTAAAAAGTAAGCCTTGATAGTTATACTAAATGTCGTGGACTTGATTCTACACTTCTTATAACATTGAAATTGTCCGGCTTATTAGACAGACCGACGGTTGACTTGGTAACTTCATCTTCTCCTTTTTAAAAGGCTGTCCTGTGTATTTGTTTTGTAAGAGGAGCGAAGAGTTTTCTCTTGTGGCTAGATGTTGATTGTTCTTACCTTCTCTTAGATATGGCTCCCACTTCATTGAATTAAGTATCTTCAAGGATTTCGGTGGTTTGTCTGAGGTCAGGGTCTCATGCACTAATGCTATGCATATGCATTATTCTGTCTATTCCCAACATTTAAAGAAACCTGGTTCTTATGTGGTTAATGAATAATGTGTGCAGGTTACCAGCAAAAACTCACAAACGACGGACAATGTTGATGGATTATCGAACCAGATACATCTTCTTTTGAGAAAATTCACCCAAACTCAAGCAGCTCTTGTCGTTTCTCATGACAACAAGTCTGTCAAACTTGCAAAGAATGCAATTTCATCTCATGTCAATCGCTCGGCCAAAGGGAGGATTCAGACTGAGTGCTGTGCTATTTGTACAGAGGATACATTTGTAGATCAAATGTTCTTGATTACAAACTGTCAGCATAGCTACTGCTTTTCATGCATGTCAAGACATGTCCAGTTTAAGTTGCTTCAAGGGATGCTACCTAAATGCCCTCATGAGAAATGCAAGACGGAGTTGAAACTTGAAAGCTGCAAAGAGTTCTTGTCTCCCGAGCTACTTGAGATAATGAGTCAGCGCGTGAAGGAAGCGTCCATTCCGACAGCACATAAAGTTTACTGCCCTAATTCAAGGTGTTCTGCTTTGTTATCAAAAGCTGATCTTCAGTCCTCCACTGGTTATTCAGGCACTGTTGATGAAATATTCAAGTCCAGAAAGTGCCCCAAATGCAGTGGCATCTTTTGCATTGACTGCAAAGTTCCCTGGCATAAAGGCATTGATTGCTCTGAGTTTAAAAGACGAAATCCATATCCATGTGAAGACGATAGGATACTTAAGTCTTTGGCTACTAGGAACCTCTGGCGTCAGTGTCCGAAATGTAACCATATGGTTTCACTTGCTTCAGGATGCTACCACATTTATTGCAGGTATTCTCTTTATTTGGAATTTGTTTTCTTCATATTTATTCTTCTCTCCGTTGTGTTCATGCATCGAAGCTCGTGTTTGTAAATGTATATGCTTACTATCCTTGATCATCTTTGCTTCTTTATTGTTAAAACTTTCATCCATATTGTGTATCCATTTACTCACATGATTTGATGATGAAGCAATATGGTCCTATTTGTATTTATTGGTTAGGGTTAAATGCATTAAACCCCCTATAGTATTGATTTTTTACACTTTGTCTCATGAACTATGAAAAAACGCGTAATTTGCCCCTTAGACTATTAGATTCGTAAGCTTTGCCCTCTGAATTATGAAAATATCCAATTTGGCTCTAAACTATTTAATTTGCCCGGAATTTTCGGCCATACGTGCAAATTTAGGGGTAATGTCACCATAGGTTTTTAGTTTTCTACGGTTTACCCTAGTTTTGTGATAATCCAAGATGATTTGCCCCTAACTTTGCACATCTGTCAGAAGTTTGTCGAGATTTTACTTTCCTATAACAAATTAGATAGTTCTGGATGCAAATTGCACATTTTCGTAGTTAAAGAGGCAAAGTGCTCAAAACCAATCGTCTAGGAGTAAAATATATATTTTCATAGTTTAGGTGACAAAGCGTGATAGTCTAGAGGGTTTAATGTATTTCATTCTATTGGTTATTCCATTACCTTCCGTGAGATGATTTTACCTATACCACATCCATTGATAGTTGTCGGAAATGAGTGCAGATGCGGGCACGAGTTTTGCTATACTTGCGGTGCTGAATGGAAAAACAAGAAACCAACCTGCAAGTGTCCGGTCTGGGACGAACGCAACATTATGTACTCTCAGCCCATTGCCTAACATTTTGGAGAAATTCCATTAAAAGTTTGTATATAAGAGTCTTTGCCTGAGCTAGCTTCTATTTTTCTGGTCCTTTTTATTTCATAGGTAATTTATGTGTAGGGCTTGCTGCTGCTTACTTTAGACTTCATTCAAGTTTAATAGGATTGCAAGCAGCAAACCAAATGCAACATGAAAAAGACTTTGTTTAGTCAACCGAGGGGTATTTTTTGGTTTTAGCCCAAAATCAATTTAGTTTTTCCAATTCCATTTTCAGTTCTCTTTTATGGAAAAACCGAACACAGTTAAAAGCCTTTCAAATTTCAAGGGACATGAGAACTTAAACAATTATATGCGTAATTTTACAATAATATCGAATATGACCACTAGGGGTGTGTTACCATTCCGAGCCGAGCCTCTACAAGCTTTTAATATAAATTCGAGCTCGGTTTGAAGAGTTGGATTTATTTTTATATTTAAAAAAATCATAATTTATAGTTATATATATGTTATTTAGAATATATATAATTAATAATATAATTTAATCGAGCTAAGCTATAGTCTCAGTTCGAATTTGATTCGAAAAAATTGACGAATATCAAATGAAGTTGAAAGTCAAACTCAAGATTTTCAAATTTGAACTGAACCTTATCAAGATCGAATCTGATCTATTTGAAAAAAGCTTAGTTTGTTAACCATCCTAAATTGATCACGTGTAAAGGAGACTTTCAACCTAGTCAGATTGGAGTTTTTTACTCCGGAGTTGAACCGCCATGCAATGCAACTGAGTAAACGGAGCAAAATACACATTGAAAACTAAAAATCAGAGTAGGGACGAAGACTGAGAGAATTGAATTTGCAAAGCTGCTACTGAACAATGGCGGACGATTCCGATTTGGCGTTCGACCTACAAATAGAAGAAGCCATCGCCGCTTCTCTTCGTCAAGGCGGCGCCGCGGCGCCCTCAGACACAACCGGCCGCGCCTACGACGTCCTTATCGGGTGCGAACAGAAACTCTTCGACGAGATCATGGCTGAGGAGGAGGCGGAGCGTCTGCGGCGCGACCTCGTCCGCCAGGTCCACGACCGCGCCCTCGCTTTGGGAGATCATGAGCATTTCCGGAGGAGGAGTGGGTGAAAACTGGGGATAATTTGCATAGGCCGTACGGGGAGGGTTCTTCGTCGTCGTCGAACGGGCAAAACCTCGAATTTAAGGTTTACGTCAAGGGTTTAGTGGAAGGGGAGTCTCGCGGAATAGGCGCGGCGATTTGCGACGCGAATGATGATTTGCTGTTCGAGTTGAGTAAAATCCTGAGTGGTAAAGATGAGCAGACGAGTAAAGAGTTGGTTGATTTCAAAGCTCTAATCGAAGGGCTTGATGCTGCGCTTGTGCTCGATTTGAAGAGGGTGATTGTTGTTACAGATAATCCATTGCTCTATCAACATGTCGGTATTACACAGTTCAACCTCTATAAATTCACACTTAAAAATACATTAAATTATTTGATATGATCCTATACATATACTGTTTATAAATTCATACCTCTTAATTACGATCTATGTGGTTCCTAGATTATTAATTTCAGGAGGTTTTTTCTTGTGTTCTGTTTGAGGCTTTGTTTTCTAATATTAATTGCTAGCAACAGTAGTTGACACTAGGGTTTAGCTTGTGTGAAAGTATTCTTGATAGTTATACTATCTAAAATGGACTTGATTCTATTCTTCTTATAACATTGAAATTGCCCCTCGTTTCCATACGGCTTCTTGTTTCAATATCTACTTATTAGACGATACCAATTCAGGGATAATCAACATACAGATAGATGACGGGTCTTGACTTGGCGCTTTATGAGAAATTGATTTATATGGTGTTTCACATTCTCCTTCTTAAGAAGCTGCCCTGTGTATTTGTACTGGTAGGGAGCAAGTCATTTGTTAGGGGAGGGAAGAGTTTTCTCTTGTGGCTTGATCTTTATTGTTGTAACCTCCTACTAGATATGTTCCACTTCATTGAATTATGTAACACAAGGATTTCCAGGCAATTTTGTCTAAGGGTAGGGCCTCATGCACGGATGCATCATTCTCACGTTTAAAGAAACTTGGTTCTTATGTGATTTCAGTTCTGCAGGTTGCCCCAAAAAACTCGCAAATAATGAACACTGTTGGCGCATTATCTAACCAGATGCTTCTTCTTCTGAACAACTTTACTCAACTTCCATACTTATCTAACCAGATACATCTTCTTCTGAACAACTTTACTCAAGTTCAAGCATCTCTTGTTGCTTCTGATGACAATAAGTCTGTCAAACTTGCAAAAAATGCAATTGCATTTCATGTCAACTGTTCGGGCAAAGGGAGGAATCAGACCGAGTGCTGTCCTATATGTATGGAGGATACATTTGTGGATCAAATTTTCTTGATTACTAGCTGTCGACATAGCTACTGCTTTTTATGCATGTCGAAACATGTCCAGTTTAAGTTGCTTCAAGGGATGCTACCGAAATGCCCTCATGAGAACTGCAAGACAGAGTTGAAACTAGAAAGCTGCAAATCGTTCTTGACTCCAGAACTACTTGAAATAATGAGCCAGCGTGTGAAGGAAGCATCCATTCCTGCAGCACAGAGAATTTACTGCCCTTATTCGAGTTGTTCTGCTTTGTTATCAAATACTGATCTCCTTATATCCTGTGGCTATCTGCGTACTGTTAATGAGCTATTGAAGTCCAAAATGTGTCCCAAATGTGATGGCAATTTTTGCGTTGACTGCAAAGTTCCCTGGCATAAAGACATCGATTGCTCTGAGTTCAAAAGACGAAATCTGTACCCATGTGATGGAGAGAAGATACTTAAGTCTTTGGCTACTCAGAACCTCTGGCGTCAGTGTCCAAAATGTAACCATATGGTTTCACTTGCTTCAGGATGCTACCACATTTATTGCAGGTATACTCTTTAGGCCTTTGAAATTTATTTAGGCCTTATGGATGATGTTAAACTTCTGGTACTTTTGCTTCTGAATAAACTGTTTCTCCCTGATGTATATCATTTTCCCCTTTCTGTTCTTGCATGAAATCTTTTGTCTGTCAATATAAATGCTTAAATGCCACCAACTTTTGCATCTTTTATTGTTAATATGTCTTCAATGATTGGACTTACTCGTGATGAAGGTTTCATACTAAGTAGCCTAGTATGTACAGTGTATGTCATTTACTAATATGATTTAATGATGAAGCAAAGATGGTCTTTTTTGCATTAATTGGTTCGTTCATTACCATCCCTTGGATGATTTTACCTATACATAATAGCCATTGTTGGTTGTTGGAAATGAGTGCAGATGTGGACACGAGTTTTGCTATACTTGTGGAGCTGAATGGAGGAACAAGAAGACGAGCTGCAAGTGTCTGATCTGGGACGAGCGCAACATCATATACTACCAAAATATACAGCAACAAAGATGACTGCATATGGTAACAGTTCTTTTTTTTGCTGTTAGGTTTAACTTTTAACATTGTTTTTGGATGAGGAAGAAGTTTAACAAGTGGCCTTGGCCATTTACTTGATCGCATAACATTTTTGAGAAATTCCAAGAAAGTCTGTATGTAAGAGTCTTTGCCTGAGCTAGATTCCATTTTTCTGGTCTTTTTTATTGCAGTTGTGGCAAAACACATTCTTTTCATGGTAAATGCGTTATCTCCCGCCCTCAATTATGGAAGTATTTCTCTCTCTTGAAATTAATTCTGGAAGAAGTCGCTAATTGTAACTTTTTTTGTATAAAAATAAAATCGTCGACAGCAGGATTCGAACCTGCGCAGGCAAAGCCCAACAGATTTCGAGTCTGTCTCCTTAACCACTCGGACATATCGACTGCTATCAAGACCAATTTAATTTTCTAGAATTATAGGACATGTATCTGATAGGCAATCTTTAAAGCATTTTCCAATGATTAAGTTCGAGCTTTTATTAGGTGTACCTTTATGATAAGAAATAATTATTTGGAGTTTATTTGTACTATCAATAATAATGTCCTTCTAGGTTACATGATAATTATGCACCCAGACATGGACTTATT
Organism: Lavandula angustifolia; assembly: GCA_028984105.1. Classification (NCBI taxonomy): domain Eukaryota; kingdom Viridiplantae; phylum Streptophyta; class Magnoliopsida; order Lamiales; family Lamiaceae; genus Lavandula; species Lavandula angustifolia. The sequence goes on from JAPVEC010000026.1 coordinate 490,014, forward strand.
CAATTATAGTTGATATTCATCATGGTTATTATCAATTAAAGCATGCATTACTAGGTTTGGAGAAGAAGACTATTCGCTATTTCTTGAAAATACTCTCGTATTTAAATTAACCTTTATCTGTATGGTTTAGAAATCTCAACTAGAATATATAATTGAAAAATCATACGAAAATATCGCGTTTTAGAGTGGAATGACTATTCCTCTTATTCTTAACCTTCGTCAAACAAAACGGTTATCATGAGAAAGAGAGTTCATAAAATTTGACTAAAATAGAAGTTGTAAAGAGGCAAGCCGTGTCATACTTTTGTTAAACAAGAGTGTAGAAAAATAACACGTTCAACCAAAATTGTGCTGAGATTTTCTTGTGTCGGCAACAATTAAAAAAAAATTAAAATCTTCTTATTTATTAAATTTAATAATGTCTCCCGGTTATATTAGAAAGCTAGAGAGAGAGAGAGAGATTAATCATGAGTAATTATAGCTATTATCAACTTTTAACAACCGGTAAACTTCAACCAATCAATTCAACAAAATAACCCATCTTTTCAATTGGACCAGACTTTAACAATCAAGTGCAAAAAAAAAAATAATGTAAAATCTGTTTATAAAATCATTGTTCGATAGTCTAGAAAGATCGTCGAATTCGGAATTGGGTGAATTAAATATTTATTTTGTATTTTGTTTCATCGTATAATTTATATACTCGTTGTGTGTCACATGTTAGAATTGACAAGAGTAAACCATGCAATTTAGTTAAGTCCATAATAATGTCCATTGCCGGAGCCATTTGAAAACTAAGAGCATTTCCAAAATAACGGTATTGGAACTAGGGCTGTGCAACGGCCGGTTCGGTCAAAAAACCGAACCGGAAATTCGGTTAACCGATATTTCGGTTTCGCCGAACATCTGACCGAAAACCGAGCCGATAGTGTTCGGTTCGGTCCGGTTTGTTGACCGAAAATTTCGGCCGGTTTTCCGGATCGGCCGAATTGACCGTTTTTTTTTTTTTTTTTAAGAAGGTGGTAATGATTATAAGAAGGAGACGACAGACGACGTATCCAAAAAGAGCCCAATATAGCATCATATACACAACAATCCAGGAGAGGGCTTCATCACTTCAAACAAAACGTAAATAAACTAAAACAATTAATCAAATGCTGGAACTGGAAGAGAAAGGGATCGGCAGACTATTCAAAAGTCAAAACCAAAATGTAGAATTGCATTTGCAGTGGAATGTTGATGCTCGAAATTTAACCAAAAAAAAAACATTCAAGAAATAACACTGCAGATTTAACGGGGCACCGGAGGCGTCGCCGCCGTGGAGTTTGGGGAGTCTGGGGCGCCGCAGGTTTGCAGAATCAGCCGCGCGCGCAGTCCGGGGGGGAGAGTCAAGACCGGCGGGAGGCGGGAGGGGAACTGGGGAAGGGGAGGAAGGAGGAAAGGAAAGGATCGGCCCGATAGGGTTTCTACCTAACTTTCTATTTTCTAATATTATAACTTAATGGAAAATTATTAAATCATTTTAAATTTTAATATTAATTTCGGTTATTCGGTTCGGTTCGGTTTTTTCGGTCAGAAAAACCAAATCGACCGAAAACCAAAATCTGGGAAAAAAATCAACCGATGACTTGACCGAAAGTGTTCGGTTCGGTTCGGGTTCAACCGAATTCATTCGGTTCGGCCGGTTTCGGCCGGTTCGACCGAATAGTGCACAGCCCTAATTGGAACGTGAAACGGGGAGGCAGAGTAGAATATTTGCTCTCGTATAACACGCTAGTTTAACGTTTGAAAAGCGGCGGTCCATTCTGACAAGGTAGTATGAGCGTGATACTATTCACCGGCTAAATCACTTTTTCTTTTCTTTTTGCTTTTTTTTTCTTTAGTAATTATTCTATTTACTCTTTTTTTTCAAAGTGTATAATTAACATTTTTTGCATTTAATTTATGATCAAGAATATTAATCATTGTTTTCTTCTTTTACACTAAAATAAAAATACAACAATATAGGAAGATATAAACTTTAACATAAATTGAAGATGCATTGATTAATCATTTGTGGAGTGAGTTTTCAAATTTAGAAAATTATGATATCGTGTAATGTTAATTTTTCTATTATTATGTAGTTTATGATTTATGCTTTTGTATGTGTTGTGTATCGTTAGTTTTATTAATGTGGAAATAAACTTATCATTTTGTAATTACTTAAATATATTTTTTAAAATAATTTATTTTAAGATTTTATTTTATAAGTGAAATTAAGCTTAAAAAAATTAAAGATAATAAAATATTAGTGATAAAAAATATTAAAATAAAATATTTCATTGTAGAATTAATTGTAGAATTAAATGTAGAGTATGAATTCGAAAAAAACTCAACATTTAACTCTACAATATTGTAGAGAAATCTACAATAGAGTTTCCTAAAATGATCATCGTCCATAAAATTAATACTCCAAACACAACAACTAACTGCTAGATAAAAAAACTGAATTGAGATCAATTAGATAAAAAATAGGAAAGTGCAAGAATAGCCAAACACAACAACTAACTGCCAAAATAGCCTTTTTTTTTTTTTTTTTTATTTTTTATGACGAGAGTAACCCGCAGCCGCTACCGAAATGTGCACTGGATAAACCCCGCTCCTGTACAATAGTCTGCAAATTACACAGGAGAGTTCAACCACCATAGGCTAGCCATAGGTGATAGGCAACATATAACGGTTCCAGTGAAATTTGAACCCAGGACCTATCGGTCCCGGACCACCCATAAAAAAAAGGCCAAATTTTTACTATAAATGCATTAATAGCCAAAACTACATTTTCACCCCTCAAAGCATGTCTATATACTAGGCTCCCAGCAACAAAATAAATATTTATACTTAAATCATTTCTGTAATATTATACATTATATATTATCTAATCATTTACGATATTCATTCTACTTACTTTATTATTAGCGATACTAAAATTACTATCTAAATTTAATAAACAAAACAAATGCTCATTGACTAGGCGTTTTTTTAACATAATGAATATTTTTGCAATTAGAGAATTGGAATGACTACAACTCTACAATTGACTAATTTTGACATTTGTCTCAAAGATCAGTACTGAGGTAAATATTTGGTAACCAATAAATTGAACTAAAAGGCTTAAGATGGAAGTTGGAGCATGACGCATTATCTCCTTTAGGAATGGTAAAAAATTACATTCATATATGTAGAGAGAGCCTTAAACATAATCATGCATTACTACTATGCTCCAACAACTAGCTACCAAATCCAAATACTCTCTCCGTCTCAACCGACTTGTCTTGTTTGGTTTAGACACGGATATTTTGGTGAGTAGGTGGTTGTGTGTAGAAAAGTTTGTGATTGTGTGTAGATTTATGTATTAATTATTTTTCTTTTTAGGAAATAAGACAAGTCGGGTGGAACGGTCCGAAAAGGAATACAAGACAAGTCGGGCGGGACGGATGGAGTAGTATATTCACTCACTTTAATTTAATTTATTAATTAACATTAAACATTTCGCCATACTTAATTAACTTTCCTTTTTAATTTCTTGCCAAAGCTAAAAGAACACATAACATTACATCTTGGCTCTGGTCACGTCCAAAGAGGCTGCTCGGACGAAATCCCAAGACTGCCCTCGTCCGAAAACGACGAGGCGTTGTTTAAGTAGGTGTAATCGGTCATTTCCATGCAGATTAGGGCCATAAGATGTGCATTCTGGCATCGCAAGTTGAGTGCCTCAGCTTGTGCTTTAGCTACTTCCTCTTGGAGCTCCTGCACTTGCTTCTGAAGCTCGCAAATGGCGCCGGTGCATCCGTACACCGGCTCCCTCAGCCTCGCCGTCGCCTCGTACACCATGCTGCTCACTGCATCGGCTCTCTGCCCCTCAGGAATCTCCTACAATGATTTCACCCCAAATTAGTATTGCACGAAATACAATTCGTATTCGCAATTTTATTATTCATAAAAGGTCCAAAAACGCTATTTATTTATTTATTTATTTATTTTTCACATGGCGATTTTGTGCAGCATTATTTAGAAAACATGATGTTTGTTGAAAAAAAATGAACACATTGTGATTTTACGTAATTTCACCTTAATTTTTTTTTTTGGGAATTTTCCACTATTCAAGAGAGAGAGAGATTTGTGTGTTTATACCTGCAAGAATTTGATGATATTGCTGGCACCAAAGACGCGGTGAGCGGTGGAGAATTTGAGGGGATCGTGGGGAGGGAAATAAGGAGCGAGAACGCATTTCTCGAGGCATCTCCGGCGTAAAATCTTGCAGGCGGCGCAGGGGCTGACCACCGGAGATGGTGGCGGAGGAGGAGATGAGGAAAGAGTTGAAGTTACAGAGGTGTTGCTGCCTTCCATTTTTAAAGCAAACAAAAAGAGTAGGGAGCTGAATGTGATTTTGCAGCTAAATGGTAGTTAAGAGTTGTCATTATATATAGAGAAAATAATGAGAGTGGGGTCGGATCTAAAATTCATGATTTAATTGGATTAAAATTTATAATTTTTAGGTGGGAATATGGAGTTTTCATCAGCAAAATATTATTTATATAAATATATTTTTCAAAAACAAATAAGTTGAATTTATAATTTTAAAACATTGGACCCACGTCCATTTTTTTATCCTCGTATACTCTTATTTTGAAAAAAAAAATGTATTTGTGAATTTGTGTATATATGTTATTATTTGTGTAATATATTTATTTATACTTAAATTTCTAAAATTTTATACTCTCACTTGGTCACAATTCCATGCCCAGTTTTTCTTGGTGACTAAACACAGTTGCATCCTAATTAGCTACTTCCACTTAAAAAGAAAAAAAATCTCAAAATCTTTTGGAGCCAAGTAAAACTAGTCAAGTCTAGGCTACAAAATTCAACTTAGTTTAACCTAACAATCAATTTCATAGATAAATATATGTGATTTTGTCATATATCATAATATCACACTTTCCAAAGTGATGTTTATCCGAACAACTTGTTTAATTTGTAGATAGTTAAAGTTCGACTTTTAAATACAACACAAAAAGTAAACATAATAAAAGAGCAAATAATTGTTATTGACATAACGATTAAGATGTTAAAAAAATAAATAAATAAAGCAGCAAAAGATCTAATTGGTTTGGAGCATGGCTGCTAACCACCATTTCATTACTACGTGTCCGGTTGATTGTGACCAAATTAAAATAAAATGGACCTCGTTTGCCGCTTTTTATTATACATTATTTTTATAGAAGATAAAAGTAGTCTCGGATATATAATTTAGTATGAAAAGACGGTTGTTTCAATGGTAAAATTCAATAGAGGTTTAGTTTATTAGCATATGTCTCTTAAATCGTACTTAATCTTAAATTGTAAAGTGTTGTAAATATATTTTATATATATACTTACCATATATTGTGATGACCATGTAAACCCTAAAAGACCATGAGCTCATCTTGTACTCTATAAATAGAGATCTTCACCCTCATAATAATACACATCTTATTTCCGTTCTCTCTTTTATTCTCTCATACTATTTAGTTTATAACACGTTATCAGCACGAAAAAGCTCTGCTCTTCCCCAGAAAAGACGTCAGGAAGGTATAATTTTTTTTTTCTCAACATCCATTTGTATTTTTGAATTTTTGTATAGATTCGTAAGGAAGATTGATTGGTTCACATGTTTTGAAAATTATAATCATGCTTTGGAAATCAATAAACAAACATTCATTCAATATTATATATAAAAAAAAAACGTTCGTGAGTTGAAATGAATAAAATATTATCAGTTGTTTTATTATGTGCGATGGCATTCAACTATGATTCAATTTTGGTTGATTACTCTTATTATATCGTTGTTATTGTTGCTCCTGAAGTAGCACAATACCCTAATATTCCTGAAAAATATCACATGCTCTTAAAGAGCAATTCAACTTATTGAAATAACTTAATTGTTGCTCCAGAAGTAGCACAATTTAATATTCCTGAAGAATATTACATGCTCTTGAAGAGCAATTCAAAACCATATTTTAAACTTAAATTGTTGCTCCAGAAGTAGCACAATCAATGTTTTGAAATAAATTACATGCTCTTGAAGAGCATTTACAATCAATATTTCTACGTACTTTTTTATTTATTTGTTTGTTTATTTAATGATTTAATCACAACTGTTGCTCCAGAAGTAACACAATTCATATTCCTCCAGAATATCACATGCTCTTAACGAGCAATTCAAAATTATTTGTTGAAATAATTTAGTTGTTGCTCCTAAAGTAGCACAATTCATAAAAAATATCACATTCTCTTAAAGAGAAATTCAGTGATTTAATTGTTGCTCCAGAAGTAGCACAATTTAATATTCTTGAAGAATATTACACACTCTTGAAGAGTTATTAATATTATCAATGTATTTACTATATATTTAAGTTTTTTTTCCCCTGCATACTGTATAATATTTATATCTATATATACATACAATCTTAATTTGGTGCTCCCGAAGCAGCACACAATTAATATTCCTGAAGAATATTATGTACTTTTGATGAACAATTCATATAATATGTCTTATTGATGGGCGAACCTGGTTCTTGAATTGTTATTGTTGTTGCTCCCGAAGTAACACAATTTATATCCCAAAGAACATTATATGTTCCTAAAGAGCAATTGATTTTCTAAAAAATATTAGTATTTTGCCTGAAGTCGTTTAATATTAGTGCTCATGAAGTAGCACAATTTGTATTCCTGAAGAATGCTACATGTTCTTGAAGAACAATTCAGGCTTTTAATTTTGACAAATGTTATATGTTCATAACTCTAATTGTTGCTCTTGAAGTAGCACAATTAACTCTACATGTTCTTGGAACAACTAAAACTTGTCATTTTGAAATCATATATCACAATAACCATACTTTAATTGTTGCTCCTGAAGTAGCACAATTAATATTCTTGATGAATATTACATGTTCCTAAAGAACAATGTATATCTAAAGGTATGTTGTAATTTAAAATATTACCTAATTATATGGAGTGGTAGCAAGAGCTCCTCTTTGAATGACAATTGTATTTCCAATATCCTATTGTGGTTTAATTTTTTTTTCAAGAATAGATGTGAGATCCGGTAGATCTCAAAATTCACAATTTATTGATTTCACGTATCATGATTAAAACTAAATTGTTGCTCTGGAAGTAGCACAATTATATTCATGAAGAATGACCATAATGTGATATTAATATTACTATCACATATTTGTGGAAATGCCTCAATTTTTGCTCCTGAAGTAACATCATTTTATATTCTAGAAGAATATTAAATGCTCTTAAAGAGCAACTCGTTTCTTGAGTGATATATGTTTATTACAAAATGAAAAATATTATTTATGTTTAGTTGACATTAATGAAATATTGATATCGATGCTCATTTGCAAGTAAAAGGCATAGGGAGATAATAATAGAATGAAATGAAGCATCCAAGCAGGATTGCGTCAAGATATTAATTGTTTATCCTCCCTAAAGCTCGATATGAGTAGTTGCATTTTAAATTACAAAATTTTAAAATCTAGTGCATCGAATATCATTAATAGCTCCCGAAGAGCTTGTATCATTCTATCAAATGATACTAAATTAAGTATTGAACATGCCCTTTACTTTAGTAAGTCTAGAAGAAACTTATTAAGTTTTAAGGATATCCGTTACAATGGATACCATATTGAAACTATATAAGAAGGTAGTGATTATTTTGCATTTAGCCAGAAGCTAACAAAAGAAAAGTTATCACACTACCACCTTGAATGTATTACACATTCATAAAAATAAGTGAGACAAACCAAGTCATGAACCAGAAGTTCAAAGGGCTTTATGCGTTGACATGAGAGGTTTGGACATTCACGAGCAACTATCATGCGCAACATAATCGAAAATTTATCTGAGTGCAAATAGAGATCCTGAAAAATCTTTACATTAATACTATCAATGTATTTACTATATATTTAAGTTTTTTTTTTAGCAAGAATTAACGAGGCAGGGATGGTCAATCAAGGGGGAGTGTTGTAAATATATTTTATATATATACTTACCATATATTGTGATGACCATGTAAACCCTAAAAGCCCATGAGCCCATCTTGTACTCTATAAATAGAGGTATCCACCCTCATAATAATACACATCTTATTTCCGCTCTCTCTTTTATTCTCTCATACTATTTAGTTTATAACATAAAGTAATTTTTAAAAATTATTAATTCACATTATCCACATTATCCCAAAGTTGCATCCGCCAAAAACCCATGTAACAAATACTTAAGTACGATGGATGGTTAAATTGAGTTGAAAAGACAATGACATATTGGATAACTAAATAATGGGAGAATGAAGAACAATATAAAGTAGTGACTGATACATTGTAGTAATAACTATTCAACCAAACGTACACATGCAGTTGTGACATTAATATTGAACAAAGTTGGCTATGGCCACCATCAACAAACCAGAAATCTTTTTCTTTTAGGGCTTTTTTATGATAATGTATTTAAAAATGTAAGTAAGAGCAAATCCAAAAATACACATATAAGAAAGGGGGCAGAATGTGGAATTTCAAGAAAGAGGGTGGCGAAATAAAAAAAAAATCAGAAATTATGCACGAAAAGGGTTTTCGGACATTTTGGGAGGGAACCCGCATAACATTAATCTTTTTTAGTTAGACTAATGCAAATTGGTTTGCCAATTTGGAGTTATAAAACTAAGTATAAGAGCATCTCCAAAGGAGCGGTATTAAAGCGTAAAACAGGGACATAAAGTGGAGTATTTGCTCCAATATGACACACTATTTCAACAGTTGAAAAGCGACCACCCTCAGTGACATGATGGTATGAGCGAGGGCATTATTCACCCGCTAAACCATTTTTTTTTTTTTTGCTTTCTTTTTCTTTATTTGTTTTACTTATTCTTTTTTATTTATCAATGTTTATAATTAGCATTCTCTGCATTTAATTTGTGCTTAAGTTTTTGTAATTTTTTTTGTTTATTAATTTGTATATTAACATTCTCTACAATTTTTTTTTTTTTTTGTAAAATTTGTAGATAATTTTATTTTAGAATTATTAATTTTTAAGTAAAATTAAGCATTAAAATATTGTAATTGACCTAAATAGTCCCCAATCTTTGCATTTTTGGCCAAATTTATCCCTAATTTTTTTTTTAAAAAAAATTGATCCCTGAACTATTAAAATTTGGAAGAATTGGTCTTTCCGTTAAATTTCCGTTGGTAAACCGTTAATCAATGATATTTTGAGTTAATTAATAAAATATTCGAAGGAAATTCTCGGTATTGATATTTTCAAGGTTCAATTCCGCCAACAAAAGTTGAGGACCAAATATCATTCTCCGAGTGCAGATGTGAGAGATCAGCTTCTGAATAACCGTCTCCTCCACCTTGTGAGGTATCCATGGCTAGGGGTGTTACGGTATACCGAAAAATTGGTATACCGCACATACCGTACCGAAAAAATACCGAAGATACCAAATTTTCGGTACGGTAACGGTATGAGATTTTTTCCATACCGACGTATACCGTATACCGAAGTTCATACCGCATATATCTTGTAGAAAAGAGTGCAAAAATGTTGGTTACAAGTTTTGAACACGGGTTGTTAAAAATATGCCACTCATATCAAACAATCTTAATGTTATAACATAAATTCACTTAAATGACATAACTTTATTTGACATAAAGTCACATTATTTATCTATTAAATCATGAAATGGATAAAAAAATTATATTTTTCAACTTTATAAACATTAACCCGTAATATTAACAAATTCTTACAAAATAGATAGATTAATTACTTTTATTGGAAAATAATATTAATAACTTTCTTAACTTTTATAAATAACATAGATTAAATTTACTGTATACCGTTAAATATCCGGTAGACCTTGATTTTTCGGTATACCGAAGTGCGGTTCAGTATACCAAAAGAACGGTATGACAATGGTATGAAGATTTGCTATACCGAACTACGGTATACCAAAATGATTGGTACGGTAACAATATGCTTTTTTCCATACCGACCCTTATAGGTACGGTATCCGGTTTGGAAAAAATAGTACGGTATACCGTATCGAATACCCCTATCCATGACTGACGTTTTGGAAACTAACAGAAACTCTTGCAGAGATTCACTCAGAAACAGTTTCTAAGCTCATGTTAGATGTTCTAATCTTCAAGATAGAGGCACTGCACACCCAAAACTCTCTCGTGGAAAATGAGGGATATGTTAAGTACAAACATCGCTGTTATCTGCACGCCCAGTGCAAACATCGTTGTTATCTGTTAAGGCCAATAAAGGTCATAGAGTATCAACTCCCAGAGGTCAGGTAAACGTTGTTACCGATTACATACCGCTTATGAGTGATAAATAATTTTCTTTACCATTGACCGTACCTGAAACTATGGTTACCGTTACCGTTGGTAACGATAAAAAATATTTACCGTACCAATGATAAAAATTTACCGATCACGCATCTCCAACATAGTTTTATGCTAACAAAAGAAAGAACTATTACCACATTTCAATGAATGGTCTCAACTTATAAATATTAAAATTTTCAAGTAATCGTTTGAGCTAAAATCTCAGTCAAATAATGTAAGAACACCAACACATACTATAGAGAATGAACTTTTAGAGTTGGGCGCCGATGAACATAAGATTAGAAGTTATTATGAAAAGGTAAAACGTGTAAACGGGAGGTTTAGGTTTTTTTTAACTAATTCGATATTTTTTTTATATATAATAATATTAAGATTTTATAATATTGCACATAGCCGTTGGTATTAATGGTAACCGCACTTATGGTACGACAACCGTACTGATAATTACGATATTTTTAAAATTATTACCTTTTACTGGTTGTTTACGGATAGTTACCGTTATTGATGGTAATCAGTAAATCGATGCTAATAATAATTTTTTGCTCATCCCTATGAGCACAGGTTGTGCTTATTATTTAACAACCACATTGATGCATTTGGTGTGACTTTTGTGATGGAGAAAGGTTGTCTGAAGCAGTTATCATTGAGTTACTGATTTCCACAAGAATACAACCACTCGGGATTTTACTTACACTCGAAAAAGGCAGCAAACTGTTGTGGAAAATCACATCACAAGCTACGGTGACTTTTTCAAAATGTCAAGGGCATCAGTTACCATTGACTTACAGATTTCAGCAAGAACACAACCACTCGGGGATTTTACTTACACTGGAAAAAGGCAGCAAACTGTTATGGGATATCAGGTCACAAGCTACGATGAATTTTTCAAAATGTCGAGGGCATCATTTTTGGGCCAAGAGTCTCCCCTTTTTTGTTGATGGCATACTCTATTTAAAGGCAGAGTTAATCATAAAGGTATATGATCAAGATATGATGAATCCAAGTTAGAATTAGTAGAGGTTTATCATGGCATAGAAAGTTAGATGAGGAGTATACATTCTTTTTTTGTATCTGCATGATCTGATCTGTGATAAAACAATACGTAATAGTATAGAAACATATGTATCTTCTATGATCTGTATCACCATGATCTGATCTGAATTGTGAGCTCTTATCAGCATGATTTGTGCTAATTGCATCTTTCTTTCTCTCCATATCTATAACTAAGTGTGAAGACAATCAGGTATCGATTTTGATTAAGAGCCGTGGTTTCGAAAATCTGGAACGAGAATGAACCGTGAACCTTCTTCCTGTTCGAACCGACGATTTGACTGGTTTTTCTATTAACTTAATTATATATTTTAGAATTTTCTTTAGGGAAAAAAATCTGACAGTATTTTATTTTGTATAAATTATTGAGTGTTAAACCTAAGGTGGGTAAAAATTTTGAAAAACCGGTATACCGCACATACCGTACCAAAAATATATCGAAGATATCAACTTAATTGGTATACCGTGATTTTCGGTATGGTATGATATTGTACCGACTTTTTTTGGGTACGGTAACTGTATGAGTTTTTATATACCGAGGTATACCGATTTGTACCGAACCGTTGGTATATTTATATATAAATATTTCTAAATTTATTATCTTTTGTAATAATTTATGTATTATCATCAATGTGTAACAATAATTATGTACAAAAAATTATTAAAAATGATAAAAGAAAATAATAAATAATACTCTACACATCTATTATATATCTATATATTTAAATACTAGATATATATTAATTATATTTATTTTATTAGATAATATTCACACACATATTATATATTTAAATATAAACTGACGTGCTTTTAAATAAATAATATCCACATATATATTATGGTATAACTTTAAATTTCGATACACCATAATACATCGATATACTGTCAAAATTCGATATATAGTAATGTTTGTTATACCGTACTTTATAGTATATCGTATTTTACGGTATATCGATGATCAATACGATATACCGACATGATGGTACAGTATGATCAATTTCAATACCGAAAATTCGGTATACCACACGGTACGGTACAGTAACAGTATGTAAAATTTACATACCACTATTTTCAGTACGGTATGCGGTATGAAGAAAAAAAATTAAGTATATCATACTGATCCACCCCTATAAAAGTTTACATAAAATATTTTTATTGATTAATTGGATAACAGAGAAAAATTTGAATAAATATCTTCAACCACCTAGGGTAGCCCACGTCTAAATACTATCACGTGATTTCATTTAGTTTTCTTTTAATAAATATAAAAATTAAATTTAAATGCGTAAATAAATGTTATTAAAAAAATTGTCCCATAAAATTATAGCAATAGTACAAATATCAAATAATTTGAATAATATTATAAAAGATGATGAAACTACCGTGTTTGCTGGGTTCGCCCGCAGAATACTTTAAATATCTCAAAACGAAGGTCGAAGGGACCTCAAATCAGCATAGTGCAGCGGCGATATTTGCTCGAGATAAAATTAATTAAGATGATTGCAAATTTGGGATGTTTTATCAAGCTAGAACCTTCGATCTTTTGGCTAATATTTAGTATTTTTATTTATTTAATTAATTAAGGTAGAGATGGTAAATTAATTGTAAAAAAATAAATTAGTATTTTTCATCCGGATAGTTATGGGGGCAAATGAATGATTACGTTGAGGTTAGTTTAGGAAATAGTTTTAAAACTGTGTTATTTTGGGAATATTTTTTTTTGTAATAGGTTATTTTGGCAATTAATCTCTTAAGGATCATGTCAACTCTTACATTAAGTTTTTTGATTGTGTGATGGCGTCGTCCGACCATCCAATCCGATACGATCACTCATATTTCCACATCACACAAGTTATTCAGAAGTACACATGTATATTTATCTTATGCAGTGAATATAATTCAAACATAGAAATACAAGACTTTCAAACGAGAGATGCATGCTCAGCTTCATAAAATAGATTTGCTTAGGCTGGACACACCATCCTTGTGCAATTCAAAGACTTGATACACCAACCTCAAATGATCATGGCTCACGCACACACACGCTTGCCCCTACACTAGAATACAACCTGTGCGGCTAATTTAACCAATTATTTTTGAAATATAATATTTATGTTCCATCCACTATATCTAGATTCTGAATATGTTCTTATTTCTACGTGTGCCTGACACATTATAATTCTAGTAACTTTATTCATCGAGATTTTGTGTTGTGGGCTCTCATGTACGTCTAATTTTTATGTATAACAGAATAAATGTCAAATTGTACTACCATTTTTGTATGATTTTGAGATGAAAATCAAAACTAAAGCACACAAAACTACCGTATATAATTTTATTAAAATTATTTATTTTTTATTTGTTATTACTTTTTCTTGTAAAACAATCAATTTGTTACGATAAATTAGAAGAAGTATGAAGCTTTAACATGTTAATATCATATTGATTTTTGTGCAGAAAAAACATGTCATACGGTTTGAAACATAAAAAAATCATATATCTTAATCAACGATTAACTAAATTTCCTTAATCTCCCACAAAGTCTTGATGGTTAGTTGAGTTAGGTTTATTTTGACGATGCTAGTCATTCTATATATAGAAATTGCTATACTTATTCCATTAAAAGTACTTTTCTCATACATATCAAACAAACCATCCCACTACTCTAGTTTTAATTAAAATTAAAATCTTGATTTCTACGACATTGGCACAACCACATTCCACCTTATATAGAGGTTGATCTAAAACTTAAATTAGAGAACAACGAAATACAGATTCGTAAAAGACGAAATAACAAATTCTTAAGGAATATAAAAAAGTAGATGAATTACAAAACTCAGGGGAGTTGCTTTATACAATTACAATAGTTACATGTTGTCTACGATACTAAATTCACATCAATAACGCATTATAGGTGTAAAATGACTAATCAATTATATGATACTATTTGACTAGACGTTACTGAAAAATATGAATATCGTTTGATATGATTGTGGCAAAAGAGCATGCATTCACATCTCCCCTAAATTCGCCACCAACTGAAAAATATCGTCAATATTAAAATTGCACAACACGCTTTATAAAAGCTCTAATATACATCTCAAACGTGCATAGATTGAGTTCACATTAGATTAAGTTTACATTTAGATTATTAGAGAAGTTGTACAGATCTAATTATTTAAAGCCATGAAGTTGTAGAAAATGTTGTTACAAATACACAATAATTAAAATAAATAAATAAATATCACTTCTATTTTACCCTAAATTCAAAATTTATGGTAGGAGCCAAGAATGGAAAGTGCCTAAAAACAAACAAGAAAGCCTAAATTATTAATAAGAATAAGAAAAACCTAAGGCGGTCCGGTCCGAATATTCCGGTCGGACCGTCTCCAACTTTCAAACCTCTCGTTGTTACTTCCCCGCAATCGTTCACCGTCTTAACCTTAACATCTCCACCGATTCCATTACACAATTTATTTAATTTTAATTTTGTTGCTGCATTCTTTTTTTGTTTCCGAATTTATCACGAATTCTTGCCACTTCCCTTCTCGAATTCCTTCAAAGAATATTGCATTCTTTGCGGCTTGCGGATTTTTATTGCAGTTGAAATCATTTTGTTCCTGGCCGGCAAATCTTGAAGGGACAGAGGGGGCAAGAATCCATTAAGATTCGTATTACATAATTGTAAAATGGTTCAGATTAAAGAGTTGTATCTTTCAATTATTTGGGATTTCTTGTTTTCTTTCTTGTATTTGCTTCTGATCATGACGTTGTTTATGTTTCTTTGATCACGTTATGAATAATTATGCAATCTGAATTATACTTATTATTTATTTATTGATTTGTATTGTAGAAACAGTGCTGTCAAAATCAAATTTTGATTTTCCTAAGAACGAAAAAAATCCGATTATTATTTCTGGGAATTTTTTCTACCAATTATATTATTCTACATGGATGTTTTAGATTCCTTGATTTTCCTTTACCAACGTACTTTGGGGTGTTTCTTTGAAGTCGGATTGTTATGCCGTTATCATTGGAAGAGGTAACTACTAGTCTAAAATCAATGATGATATTTATGATATAATCATCAATGCACTAAATGTTTGAATTTGATTTTGAATTGATTTTTTTGCAAGTTCCAAATAGCTCAAATGTACATGGTGATGAAAATGCAGCAGCAGAACACCTCATCAACGGAAGGGGTGGAGGTGTTGGAGAACAGACCTTTCGAAGACGACGAAATCGGAAAAGGCCAATACACTTTGAAGATTTATAGGCTGCAAAGGTAGTTTTCATTTTCAAGCAATATGGAGTACTTTTTTGTATAGTTGAGGTTGAGATTGCTTAATGTATTCATCTAGTTTCTTGGGTATTTTGTCAACCAAATTGCGGTTATCTTTTACTACCTCCGTCCCGTTTCTTTTGGACACGATTATTAATGAACTTTTGACTTTTGTTGTAAAGTAGGATAAAATAGTGTGGTCCACTAAAATTGATTAGAGTATTATTTTAGAAACACGACTTTTTTAATGGACCGATTACTTTTAATGTTGCTCTTTACGCCCTCGTCCTCTGCATTGTTAGCAGTTTGTGTTGTTTTGTGTTAAAGTCGCATTCTTGCAGAGGCTATAGTTGTTATTCACCATTCGTACTAGTGATGGATTGGGACTTTTGTTTGTTTATTTCCAGCAAAGCTCCGACTTGGTTGTCTAAATTTGCCCCTGCGGATGCTCTTGTTATGCAAGAGGAAGCTTGGAATGCATATCCAAGATGTAAATCAGGTCTGTTTTCTGTTTTCAAGTTCGTGTTATTAACATACTCTGTTTTGTGGTTTTAGTAATTATCTAAAATGGTTTTTTGTTACTAATGATGATGAATGCTTTGGATCCAATTCGTGCAGTTATCAAGGTGAATACTTGGAGCTGTTTCGTTTTCTATTGATTCGTGATAATCATGGATTCTAATGCTAGTTTTTGGTTTTCAACATATTTTCAGTGCTTGTATTTCACAAGGTTTATTCTACTATAGAAACTATCCACAAGGCTGACTGTGGCGTATCGGAAAATGCAAGTTATACATCACCTAAGTTCTTATTTACTTGTTTACGAAAGGGTTTATGTAAGTTTCCCTTTTTCTTTGGGCGACGAACATTTAGGTGCATGGCCTCGCCAAAGAGCAGTTAAAGATTAGGCAGGTGGAGACCCTTGACATAGCTTCAGAATCGACTGATTATTGGAGCTACATTATTGGGACTAGCAACGTCGATTATTCGCAGTTCCAATCTGCTCGAACTGGCCGGGGTCCATTATTAGATGGATGGCAGGTCGGTATCTCCTCTTCATTATTTTGTTTGAAATCTAGCTTATAGTTCTCTCTAAACATGCTTGAGTATTTGAAGATAAAGTAGGAAATCGCGGTATTATCTTGAATCCTTCTCTAGAATATGTCTTAGATTCTTAAAATTAATTTTGTGCTAAGTAATTCGCAATATGATCCACAAAAAGGTAAACGCGTTGTCTTGATATTCCTTTTCAAATACAGGAAAAATGCAATCCAGTTATGACGGCGTACAAATTGGTGACGATAGATGCCCCAGACTGGGGCTTCGGTAATAAACTCGAACAAGCTTTACTTGCGGTACTATGCACTTTCCGTACCGAAATTATGATATTTTCTAGAAACTAGTCTTCTTGATTAGGGTGATTTTTTCATTAGTCCTAAATTTCATCTCACATTTCATTATCTCTTGCATATGATCCTTTTTTTTTTAAAACGTCCGTACAACTTAGCATTTGTATCGACGGCCTTTAGACAAATTATCTTTGTAATCTCATTGCAGGGTGAAAAGGCACTTTTTCTTGAAAGCCATAGAAATTGCTTTGGTTGGATTGATGAATGGTATGGGTTTACTGTGGACATGATGCGCGAACTCGAGAAAAAAAGTGATTCTTCGTTAAACGAGGTAAAGACTATTAATTCCAAATCAAACATCAATCCGATATTCTTGATCCATTAAGTAGCCGTTTTGATTCTTTGGAACAACTCGATGAATCTAGTATTCTCGAAGGGAAAACAAGCATTGTTTGATTTACGATAACTTTGTGCAACATCTTAAATTTTGTACGGTCGTTTTGATGCAGAAACTAGGCCGGCATTGTCACGTAGCAGGCGAGGTGGAACGACGGTAGAAGACAATACATAGGCGCCGGAGGGAAGCGACTGCAGAAGGTTCTTTCTGGTTAGAAAGGTTTAGTGAAGGATAGAAAAAGCTGCTACTTTGATTCCATAAACTTGGCACTCGTCCACGTTTGTAAATATGTAACTATTTAATTTATTATTTGATTCATATTTCATTATTTAGTTTAATCTTACTTTCATAAGTTCACAAATTTTATTTAGGTCATTTGTCAATAAATACGTAAATTTTGGGGTTTTCCGGTTCGTACATGATTTTTAAAAGTCTCGCGTATTTTTTAGTTTGTTAATTTTTTTGTATATATAAGTTAACAAATTGAAAGGTTGAGTATTTACGCGAGTTTTTTAAATATCACTTGCAAATTGAAAATTTATGCAAGATCGTAGATTTACAGACTAGTAACCCATTTTATTTCCATCCCTTGAAAGCTCCAAATAGTTGACATCATATACAACATTGAATGACACCTAAAAACACTCCCCTTTAAAATACATAGATGATTCGAACTTGTAATATTTAGAAGAGGCGGCTGGGGCGGGCTTTCTGTATCCGCGTCTCTCCGTGGGCCTCGTCGTTGTCGAGCTGCTTGTTGTGGCGAACAACGGCTAAGGCGACGACGTAGACTATAACTAGGACTATGAGGATGATGATGTTGATGACCGAGACTCTTCTCCAGCTGGTCTTGAGGCTGGCTAACACACCAGCCTTGCACGAGCCGCAGCCGTAGCAGAGCTGGTACTGCTCGTTGCTCCACCGCGCGCAGTCTGGGTCCGTCCCCGTCAGCCCCCCGCCGGTGGCCCAGAACGTCTCGTTGATGTACGTGAAGCCACACGACGTCGGGGGCTTGCAGCATCCGGACTGCAGTTAATATACAAGATTAATTCTTTATTACCAATCTTGTTATATCTTTTATTCTAATTCAAAGAGAAAACATACATACAAACTTCCTTCTGTCAAGGCGACAATAGATTTTTCCTGGAGGTGGCCAATCTGATTCACGATTTTGGTTCTAACCCCGTCTGGACGGTTAGGTTAAAATTATTATTATTTTGATTTCAACGGTCAATTTCAGAAATTTCAAAACTGCCGACTTTAGTTCCAATTCCTCAGTTTGGGATATTCCATGGGTAAATACTAAGCCTTGTGTGCATCACTTTCATATACGCTTCTGTGTATCACACCATAAGGATATTGATATGTGTTAAATATAGTCCACTTATTTTAATGAGAAATGTCACATGTAAATACCTTGTGGTATGATACACACAATGGTATACGAAAGTGGTATATACAAGCTGTTCCGATGTGTAAACCTCCCAATTTTGGGACATTAATTAATTTAATATAAAATTTAACTTATATGAACCGACGATCCCACAATTTTGATAATCTTGAAACACGGCTGAGGGTTGATGTTTATTTTGGCCACCTCTATTCGTAGTGGGCTGGGAATAAAGCGAGAAAAAATAAAAAGTAAAAAAAAGACAAAATCTAAAAGGTTATCACTACTATGTTGTCCAGCCTTTGCCTACGTAGAGCAAGCAATGAAAAAGCAAAAAAGCTCCATATTCTCTAAGGGAAAAAAGGTTGAAGCCCATCCGATCCAATGAATCATAGCGTTCGTGTGGGTGTTGCTTGCACTCATAAAACATAAAATAATACTCCCAAATATTCTTGTTGGATGATTAAGGAAGACAATCTTTTCTTTCTAGATTCTTCATAATCTTGATATTTATATTGGTTTTGATATTAACACACATACAAGTAATTTATTTAAATAATTTCCTACTTTCCTTAAATATGTGTGATTATACTTATTTGATCCTAGTTAGGTCATGTTCCCATTCTCGAAAAAGGAAATTTTCTTAACTCTTAAGCATTTACATGTAGGAACGACTAAAATAGGGATTTGTCCTCTTGGGATGGCGTAGCAGTGAATGTGGATGGTTCGAGACAAATAGGTCATGGGTTCAAATCCCACTGAAACTGCTATGTATTGTCTGTCACCTTAGCCGGGGATCAATGGTTCTACCCTAGCATCAAATTTTCTGGATAGGAGTAATCATGCTCCCACGGTTCTATCCCAAATGTGGTACACGTATAATTATACATGTATTTTTACAATTGTTTATCCTAATTGAAACTTCTAAATTATATGAATAAGAGTTAATTTTGGTATATTTGGGAATTGGAGTCCTAGCAACAAATGTTCCCTAAAATAGACACAACTTAATAAAACAGAATCCTTCAACGAGCATGAATGGGTAACCAACTAGTAAATACTAGGAAATATTCATTCTCTCCTCAAGATCAAGATGGAAGTCTGAATTTTGTAGATTTTATTTCAAGTTTTTTTATTAAATAAACTATACATAAATGGAGGGCATATATTTATTGTTTTAAAATATATTTATATAGCATTTCACTTTAGTTTATGTTTCACAAACACATTTACATATAGTTTATATTTCTATTCATTTATTCCAATAAAATTATTTCAGATATATTTACATATAATTTATATTTCACTTTACGTGCATAACGAGAATATACGTAAAACTGAAAATACGAGAATATTCTCA
Source organism: Lavandula angustifolia (assembly GCA_028984105.1). Lineage (NCBI taxonomy): Eukaryota > Viridiplantae > Streptophyta > Magnoliopsida > Lamiales > Lamiaceae > Lavandula > Lavandula angustifolia. Next base: position 510,275 of record JAPVEC010000026.1, read on the forward strand.
ATATGGACCGAGTAGGACCGATTCATTACCTGAATGGGAGTGAGTTTCCTAAGGTAGAACAACTCGGCCGACTCGGGCACGCCTCCAACGTATCTATGCAGCTTCCTACACACGCCCGACTCCCTAATGCACGCACTAATCTTGGCCCAATAAACCGGGCCGGAGACCCGGTCCGCGAGCCAGCCGGAGTAGTCCTGCAGCGAGTAGTCGAGGTAGACCCGGTTCATGACAGGGCGGCCCGACCCGCGCTCGGTGGCGGAGTAGGCGAAGATGACGAAGAAGACGAGGGCCCCGATGATGAAGAACATGGCCCACAAGTAGACGTACATGAGGAAGGTGTTGCGGTAGCACGAGCCGGCGATGCCGGCCAGTGACACCACCATGATGGCGAGGCCGATCAGGATCAGCGGCCACTGCAGGAACTTCATGCAGTCGGTGGTGCTGGCACGGCTGCTCAGCCAGATGCCGCCGCCGAGGATGGGGAGGGAGAGGAGGAAGCTTAGGAAGTTTAGGAAGCCGATTAGGTTGTTGCTCGTTGCCATATTTTTCTTTTCTTGATTTTGGTTCTGTTTTGTGGACTGTGAATTTAGTGTGCGAGTTTTATTTGATGAAGGAAGCTGAATAGTATACCCACACACCCAATATATAAAGGTGTATGAGAAGTAAACTAGAGGAATTTACTTCGTGCACATCTTCAAAAATTAATTTGATCCTACTTATTTTAAATTATGACAAATTATCGTGTGCTAGTTTATTACCATAAAAAAAAATTGAGTTCTTGATTCTTAAATAATGTGACGCAAAAATTCATATTGTGCTTTTTGATCGAGTATGAGATTCATTTGTTTAAGTTAAAACAATGGGAAAACGGGGAAAAATGAAAATAAGTACACATGTTCACTTGAAATCACGTCAAATTATTTTTATTTTGTTTTATTGCAGAAAAAAATAAAATCATTATTCTTAAATATTGTTGTGCTAAAACTTCTAACATTATTTATTGTATTGACTAAGTAGTTGAGTGAAAGAATTGGAAGCATATGAATCTCATGCATGACTAAAAAAGACAGTGGAGATTTGGTGCGAATGAGTTATAGTAATACTCTATCCGTGTCATAGAAGTTGTCCATTTTCTTCGACTGATTTTTAAAGAGAGTTATTAATTATGAGTAAAATTTATGAAATTGCAGGTCATTCAAATAAAATGTGTATACAATATTAATTTATTAAAATAAGAAATTGGATAAATTTCTTTGAACATCTCGAAAAGAAATATTTAACAAGTTTTATAAGACGGAATGGATATTATTCAAGAATACAAAGTATTTGTGCAATAAATGTAACCCATGATAACGTTACTTTGTTTTTTGTGAACATAAATTAAAGTAATTTTTGTTTTGTCTTTATCCCATTATTGTTTGAAACGGTCAAAAGTTCAATTACTTTCTTCCTCCATCTAAAATTAATTTAAATGTAATTATGAAAATAACTCGCAACAAAGGGAAGAAAGTCAATCATTAGT
>JAPVEC010000026.1:512296-699937 GCA_028984105.1 Lavandula angustifolia
TGTACTTCACTCTTCAGTCGACGTTTGGGATTTGGGGGAAAATATTAGGATTTTTGGTCAATCTATTAATTACTCCTCCATCTCATTAATATTATTGTTTAGGATTTCAACATAAAATTTTAAAAATTTTGACATTTTAGATAATATAGGAACACATAAAACTTTTTAAATAAATGGATAATTATCCAATTTGTAATTTTAATTTTGGATTAAATAATCAAATAAAACTAAAAATAGCAAATACACAACAAATACAAAAACGCCATCGAACAATCCAATCATATCATCATCAGACACCTTCTGGCAGTCTATCTTTTAATCAATCTGATCGGAACAAACAAAATTTTGCTGAGAGCGGAGCAAAGGGAGGCCAAGAGCAGAAGCAAATAGTGGAGCCGTGGAGGCATAGAGAGAGAGAGAGAGGGGGCTAGAGAGAGCACATGCACAGGGGAGGCGGAGAGCGGAGGCACAGAGTGGAGGCGGAGAAGAGAGAGGAGATAGGCGTGAGAGAGAGGATCTGAGACGGAGAGCAGAGTAAGAGATAGGAACCAGAGCGTAAGGTTTTATTTTTGATTTTTATTTTTAATAGTAAGTAAATTGATCAAAGTTGATGCCACAGGAAGAGGAGAGAATCTGCTGGCTTTGCTCGATTTCACGCATTTGGTGAATCCGAACCAAACAACAGGAAAATGGTCGCTCGGTTCGTCCGACGTATTTTTAAATATTCAAACGTAACCGAACCGAACCGCTTATAAATGATTTGGTTTCCGGTTCGGCTTATCTGCCTTATCTTTTTTATTTATTTATTTATTTTTTAAATCCTAAATAATGCAAGACAATACGCTTTATGTGGTGGACGTCACTGCTCCAAACTCATAAGCAAGATTAGTCAAACATCATTTCTTCCTTGTATAGATTAAAATTGATATTAACTTAAATCTAATATCTAAATCCAACAATATTCTTATATAATAAAGATAAATATTAAATAAAAAAATAAAAAATAAGATATTGGTTCTGCTCGAACTCGCCCAAAAAATTGTTGAAACCGCTAACCGAACCGAATGTAAACGCTACCTCCAAAAATTAACCGAACTAAACCGCGTTCGAATCAACCACATTTTTCGGTTTGGTTCGGTTTCGGTTTGATCGGTTTCGTGGCTTGGAGCGGAACCACTTACACCCCCTAGTCACTAGATCAAAATCAATCCGCGGAAATTAAATCAAAAAAGGGAAAGGGGTTAATAATTTGAATCAAAACACAAATCACGCTTCCAAAATTCTTAAACCAAACCTGCCGTGAACTAAAAATAAAGGGGTAAAAAAGGATTAAAATTTAAAAATTTGTGATTTGTAATATTATCTTATTTTCATTTTTAAAAACAAAATAGTACTCCTTCCGTCCCCGCTTAAAAAACGTCTCAGTTGACTTGACTTAATGGAATTAAGAAATTTTAATTGTACAGTGTATTTTACGAGTTTTAATTGTATAAAGAAAATGACACGTTTTCGATGAGTGTACATGGAAAAAGAATGATAATTATCTAAATTTTTGCAAGGTTAGTGAAAGGCAATCGATTTTTATTTTTTATATTTTTTTTTTTTATATTGTATTTGAAAAAATAATCTAAAGTTTTCAAAAAGATAAAAATCATAATTTTCCCCGAGTTCGGAGCTTAACATAATCGAATGGGAGATAGATTTTTGAAGAGAGAGATAAGAATGTGGGGGGTTGAGAGATGAGTCAGCTTGGATCCACTTCATTTTACGTTTAAAAGTAATTTTACTATTTTAGTGAAAAGAATGCCAAATAAGCGGGACAGCCAATTGACAGCAAAGTTATAACGTAAATAACGATATAGAGATATACTGACCAAATTAGTTTTATAATGGTGGGACTTTTTAGAATGCTCACACAAAGTCGCTAATTTTATATACTTTCATGTGGTAATAATGAAAAATATTGCTTTAAATAATTAAAATAATAATTTCATATTAAAATTCACACTATAAGTAATTTGATTAAAATACCCTTCATTATAATATTGGTAAGTCAAAATCAAATTGCAAAAAAAGGTTATAATTACATCTAAAATCATAAATCACGATTACGGTTCCAAAATTATTAACCGACATAGTATTTAACTATTGGTCCGATTCCTCTAGCTTTATATTTGCATCTCATGTTTTTCTATTATAAAAATATGAAGCTAGATAGAAAAAGTGATAATTACACGAACTGCATATGCCTTCTGGAGTCTACAAATTAAATCATATAAAAAATATAAACTATATTAAATTAATCATATACTCAATTTAACGGTGTTAGTAAATCCAAATCTTATTCGGTCACACGACAACTATCTTTACGAATTACGATGCACCCACATGTCTAAATTGATTGTTTAATATTCGGTAATAATTTGTTTTATTAAGGGTTACATTTTCATGCGCGGTTATGATGGGCCTATGGGCCTATGCTAACTTATTGGGCCGTTTTTAATCATATCAGGCCCGTGAACTTATAAAGTAGCCCAGAACCCAAAATTGTCTTGGAATTACAATAAATGTATATTTCTGTATAACCTACGCTGGCTTATCTAATTGACAATTTGACATAAACACTTGTTAAATAAGTTGTATACGTTTGAATACATTAGTATATAAGCAATTAAATAGAATAAATAATAAAATATAATTCAAAATTATTGACAAAGTGGAATTTGATATGCAAATCTATTCCCATAAGCTCGCTTTCAACTTATTTTCATACGCTATTCATATCGCCTATTTGAAAATAAATAAAAAATATTAACTTATTTTTTAATAAACTATTTTCATAAATTCACGTAAAAAAATGCTTATTCCTTAGAATAACCCTAAAAGAAACTGTAGATAAACTCTTCCAAACAAGGCTATCTTCGATCATAATTTTCACTAAAATCTTCAAAATCATATTATTTTTACTATATGGTAAATGCTATTTTTTTAAACTTATATAAAGGGCTATTTTTTAATACTACCAGTTATATGTATGTGTATTTATTAATATAAATTTATTAAACTACTAAAATATAGTGGAAAAATAAGTGTCGGATTCTGTACAGTGCACTTCGCCACTTCCTCTTACCAAAAAAGATGGCAAAGAATCAGCAGATGACTAGTACGAATATTATTACCAAATATTACCAAATATTTTTACATAATCAATTACTTTTACTTCCTGATTCAATTCAGATTTACTATGATTGAGATTAAACATTCCTTGGCTTCTTCTTCTTCATTTTTTTATTGCTAATTTCATTTAATATTTCTCTCTTTATTTGGGAGATAGTAAAGCTTTCTCTCCCCATTGGAACTCCTTTGTTTTTGTATCTTCTCTCTCTACATTAATCCATGCTTTTGGCTTTTGCCACCCCATGTGAGGTATCCAGTAAAGAAGATGTGACACACTCACACATCCCCTCTCTCTCCTCTCCCCCTCTCTCGTTCGTTTTTGCCCGAATCCCAGAAGTCCCTTTTGTTTCAAGAACTTGCACCCATGATGGCGATGATGACTTAACATTTCAACACTTTTCTTGCAAGAAAAGTGCTTTTCGGTGTCGATTATAAGTAGAATTGTTTAAAAGTTAAGGTTTTGCCATTAAATATGTCTTTCAAGAACACTGATACTGTGATGAAGATGCTAGCTTTGAGGGCACAAAAGTAATTTCCCTTCTCACCTTCTTTCTGCACTAATCTGTTTGAACTTTTAAACCCATTTCAAGAAAAAGGGAATAATGCACAACACAAACACAACATCGCCGTCTTATCAACTCCTACCTCTGTAGCCCAGATATATATTTCTGGTTTTCTGCAGGGAATTTTCAAAAAGTTTCCATCTGGGCCTCCGAATCTTTGGTGTTTTTCCAAAATCCAAGCACAAAATCCAAATGCCCATCACTTGAAACTGATTTTTCCGCAATAAAAATGGGATCTTTCAGCGGATTAGGGATTGGTTTGAGTTTTATATTCGGTTGCATTCTAATGGGCCTTGTAGCGGAGCTCTACTACTTACTCTGGTGGAAGAAGAAAATCGCCGCCGCCACCAGCACCAGCACCTCCACCACCAACGCCGCCGCCGCAGAAATTCAAGAACTCAATCTCTCTTCTGCTGGAGAAAGAAGCCCAAATCTTGCAGCCAAGAACTCACGGACCCATCAAGAAACCACCAAGAAATCCAAGATTTGGAAATTGGGCGCGAAAATAAGGAATTAGGGTTTAAACACGAGGAAGGGATTGAAGCAGAGCTGATGAGGGTGCACAATCTCTGTGGCCCACCAAGATTCCTCTTCACAATCAAGGAGGAGAGCAAGGAGGATTTGGAATCAGATGATGGGAGGTCAAGAAAGGGATCAAGAACAAGAAGCTTGAGTGATCTTGTCATTGCCGTTGATGGGCCCACCCCTTTCCTCACACCATTATCTTCCCCAACCTTCAAGGGTCCAAATTCTCTTGATTCATACAACCACCATGGGATTAATCCTCTTTTCGAGTCGATTCCGGAGGCGGAGATCAACCGCTTGAGGTCCTCCCCGCCGCCCAAGTTCAAGTTCTTGAGGGATGCAGAGGATAAGCTGCTGAGGAGGCTGGTGAAGGAGGAGGCAGAGAGGAAAATGGTGGATGAACAGTGTGCATCTTTTGTTAAGTTTCTTGATGTGAGAGAGAGGAATCAGGTCTTGCAATTGGCTTCTTCTAACAGCATTTCAACATAGTGGTTGGGTTGATGATGGGGAAAATGGTGGGATTGATGCTCTGTTTGTTTGTAGAGTTTCTTGTTAGTTTTAGTTCTTTTTGTTTTTTGTTTATCTAAAAGTTTATTTATGATCAATTCATTTGTGTTTGATGATACTAAAGAGGCTTTAATTTGAGTTCTTCTTCTTGTTGTTCTTCCCTTTTGAACAAATTAGTTCCGTACTGCATTTCTGCTGGAACAGAGCAGATATTTCTTTGTGTTCTTGATTGAGTTCTTGGCTTTTTGTTGGAGTTCGATTTATGCATTGCAATGTGATTGGTTCGAGTAGGGGCGGATTTAGAATTAAAAATTAGGGTATAAAATGTTGGAAAAATCGGTTTGGATATATATATATATTAGTTATATATATATTAAATTAAGGAAAGTTAATTAGCATTTATTGTTAATTTAACTTGGGCATAATTCAACCGTTTTGATCGCATTTTGAGCTTCGATATTTATCCGATTAATGATTTGAGATATATGACGCCGATCTACGTTTCGAGTAGATAATTATAGTGTGCTTAATTTTCTCGATTCGATTTTCGGGGTGAGTGAGAAATAGTGGCTCGAAGTTTGGGGGACAACCAATATGTTACCTGAAAGTGGAGAAACTTACCTTATTCGGGGTTTTGGGAGAGAATTACATTAATCATGTCCCACATCGATTAATGAATAATGTTTTGGTGTGGTATTTAAGTCCTCTACAATATTGTAGGAGATAACTAAGTCGACATGTGGTGGGGCTTGGGCCACACATGCTCATGCGCACAGCCTTTCGCCGACCGCCTCACAAGCGGCGCGGGCGCGCCGCGCCGGCGCTCACCGCCCCCGGCCCGGCTCCGGTTCGTTCCGATCCGTGGACTTGGACTTGGATCTTCGATCTTGGCAATGTGGTCCTTTCGGTGGTTCGGCCGGGTCGTTAGGCCGGGTCGGCTTAGGCTCAAGCAGTCTGATGCCCACCGCACTGGATTCCTCTCCGTGGTCCGTGCACCCGCCACACCCAAGCAGCACTTTTGGAAGGATCCGGAGTGTGGCCGGCGAACTCCCAACCTTCCATGTCTCCACTCCCAGTAACTCGGGCGCCGTTTTAATTGGCAGCGGGAGTTATTCCTCGCAATCAACACTGCAGGTGGAATCGCTATAACACAGCACAGATTTCATTCTCAACACACCAACACTCTGAAATCATCTTAGCCGCATACTTAGCTCTTCCTAGCTCAAGTCTCCAAGCACTGGTCCCTCGCTCGGAAAGTCCTTCGTCACGGGCTCGAAGATCCCGCGTTGCCGCAATCCTCGAGACGTCGTCGTCTTCATCTTTGGGGACGAAACGCCAAAAACCGAGAGCACTATCCGGGCGTTTTTTGCCTTATAGGAGAGAGGACTCCCTCGACTCGACGGTTCTTGTGTTGTTTATTTTCTTTGTTATTTAACAGCTTTACTTGTAATAGCAGCTTATAATACCAACAATCGCAAGACGAAAAAATATCTATATCCGCTTCAAGTAAACTAAGAAGATGTCTTCCTCAAGTGCCGCTTTCTCCGACGCTACCGCCGCCGTCGCTTCTGCTCGCCACTAACCCCGTCGTATACCCGACGTCATTGCCTCCCTCCGGCAACACTTTCTCCCACCGAACGTCCGTCCCTACACCTGCTCCGGCCTTTGCTAATCCAACCCTAGCCGGCCATTTCCGCCGCTACCGACGCCAGGATAGCACTTAATCAGTGCTAATGCCGCTAACACGGCATTCAACTTCATCCGCTATGTCCTCCGCCTTGCAGAGCAACGTCCCCATTTGGGAGTGTGAACCACCATGGTGTGGGGCGGGGGTTCAAACCCGACCCGACGGCACCTCCGCACTGCCTGCAGAAGTCGCCGCCACGCCGAGAAGCCGGCCAAGTTTGGTGGAGCCGACTTCAAGAGGTGGCGGCAACAAGATGTTGTTCTATCTCGACAACATTAGGGTTTACAACCGTGCCGATGGAGAATGCTCCCCGCCCCTCCAAGCTGACAACGAAGAGAACTTGGAAGTCCGCATATCCTATGATAATTGGGCTAACTCCCGACTACTTCTCGTAAAAACTTCTTGCTTAGTGGACTGGATGATGATCCGCATGCACAGTGTATATGCAAATGTAAAGACCTCCAAGGCAATTTGGGAGGCACTTGAAAGAAAATAACCTGACCGACGATGCAGTACCAAGAAGTTTGTAGTCGCCAAGTTCTTGGACTACAAAATGGTGGACTCTCGACCCAGCCACGGACCAAGTGCAAGAGTTCCAACTCATCGTCCATGATGTCCACGCCGAAGGTATGCTTTTGCCGATGCTTTCATTGTAGCAACCGTGATTGAGAAGCTTCCCCGAAGCCGGAAGGACTTCAAGAGCTACTTGAAGCACAAGCGAAAGGAAATGACGCTTGAGGATCTTGTGGTTAAGCTCCGCATCGAGACCGACATGAGGACTCGAGATGGGAAGGGGGAAAGCACCCATGGAGCCAAGAGTCAACCTTGGCCGAGAAAGGTGGCAACTCCAACAATGCTAAGAGAGGGCGCCCAAATAGCAACCCCAAAGGGAAGGGCAAGGTGCAATCCCGCAAGTTTGAAGGGGATCTGCTACAATCGTGGCAAATCCGCCACATGTCCAAGGACTGCCGAAAGCCAAGAAGAAGAGGGATCGTCAAGCCAATATGTTGAGATCGACCTCACCGAAGCCGACCTTGCGGCCGTTGTCATCGAAGAAGCTAACGTCGTGGAGAATGAGGGGAAGTGGTATATTGATACCGCCGCCACGACACATGTTTGTAGGTGACCGGCCGCTTCACCAAGTACAAGAGCTGCCAAGGGAGGAAGCTCAATATGGGTAATCAAGCCTCGTCCGAGGTGGTCAAGGTGGTACCGTGTGGTGCTAAGGTTGAGCTCCGGCAAGAACCTTACTCCGGGAGAGGTGCCGCATGTCCCCGACATCCGAAAAATCTTGTGTCCGGCTCGTACTAGTCAAGAGAGGGTTTAGACTAGTTTTTGAGTCGACAAATTTATTTTGTCTAAATTTGGTATGTTTCTAGGAAAAGGTTACCTATCTGAGGGCCTTTTCAAGCTAAGTGTAATGGCTTTACGCCAAGAGGCCGTTGAGGCCAAGAATAATGATAATGAAGTCACTTCCTCTTACTTGCTTGAGTGTTCCGATTTATGGCATTCTAGATTGGGACATGTTAATCTAAATGCTATAAAAAGATTAGTTAATCTCGATCTACTTAAAGTAAATGAGTTTAACAAAACTAAGTGTGAAGTTTGTGTTGAAGCAAAATTAGCTAAACAGCCATTTCATTCTGTAGAAAGGAACACTAAACCTCTAGAACTCATTCACACTGATGTATGTGACTTAAAGTTTGTACAAACTAGAGGTGGGAAAAAGTATTTTATTACTTTTATTGATGACTGCACCAAGTATTGTACTATTTATCTTTTAAGGAGTAAAGATGAGGCGATTGAAGCTTTTTCTAACTTCAAAGCGTAAAGCCAAAAACCAACTTGATTGTAAAATAAAAATGGTACGAAGTGATAGAGGTGGAGAATATGTAGCTCCTTTTGAAGAGTTATGTAAGACAAGTGGTATTATTCATCAAACCACCGCCCCCTATTCGCCTCAATCAAATGGGTGTAGCTGAAAGGAAGAATCGAACTCTAAAGGAGATGATGAATGCTTTGTTGATAAGTTCTGGACTGCCCTGCAACATGTGGGGGAAGCCGTTTGACGGCTAACTACTTATTAAACAAAATACCTCCGAAAGGTAGAGATGTAACTCCTTATGAGTTGTGGAAAGGAAGGAAACCTTCCTATAAATACCTCAAAGTGTGGGGGTGTTTCGCTAAGGTAGAAGTGCTTTGCCTAAACAAGTTACAATCGGACCTAAGACCTGTCGATTGTATCTTTATAGGATACGCATTGAATAGTAGTGCATATCGGTTTGTCATTCATAAGTCGGTCGTGCCCGATATGAACGTTGGAACTACTATTGAGTCAAGGAATGCTATATTCTTTTGAACATATCTATCCTTGTAAAAGGGATGATAAGGTTGAGTCAAGCTCTAATGGTGAAGCAAGAGAAGTTGCTAGTACTTCGAAATGTGGGGGTAGAACCCACTACGCGTAAAAGGCAAGCCCTCCGATCTTGAAACTTTAGAACCAAGACGTAGCACTAGAGCGAGAGTTGCTAAGGACTTTGGTCCCGATTATGTTGTCTTTCTTTTGGATGAAGAGCCGCGGTCTATAAAAGAAGCTCTTTCTAGACCCGATGGCCCACTTTGGCAAGAAGTCAGTCCAAAGTGAAATTGATTCCATTATGCGGTAATCACACTCTGGGTCTTAGCAGCACTTACCCGAAGGTTGCAAGGCCTTAGGATGTAAATGGATCCTAAAAAGAAAGTATAAGGCGAGATGGGTCAATTGATAAGTATAAAGCTCGTTTAGTGGTTAAAGGCTTTAAGCAAATTGAAGGATATGACTTCTTCGATACTTATTCGCCCTCGTAACGAGGATTACGTCTATCTCGTGTGCTTCGCGATTGCCGCTTTGCACAATCTTGAGATTCACCAAATGGACGTGAAAAATGTACCTTTCTAAATGGAGATTTAGAAGAGGAAATTTATATGGAACAACCTCGAAGGGTTCGTTGTACCCGTCAAGAGCGAAAGGTATGTAAGTTGGTGAAATCCCTATATTGGGTTGAAACAAGCACCATTACAATGGCACTTGAAATTCGACGAGGCTATGTTGTCAAATGGCTTTAAGATTAATGAATGTGACAAGTGTGTTTACATAAAGAATACAAAGAATAGTTTTGTAATTGTTTGTCTTTATGTAGACGACATGTTAATTATGGGACAAAACCTTCAAGTCATAAATGACACCAAGCGAATGCTTAAAAGGAATTTCGATATGAAAGATATGGGAGTTGCCGATGTTATTCTTGGAGTAAAGATACAAAGAACTCCCAAAGGGATTGTTTTTGTCTCAATCTCATTATATTGAGAAAGTACTTAAGAGGTTTAATGCTCTTTGATAGTGCGCCAGGCAAAGACTCCCTCTAGAAGTTAATGTTCATTTGAGCAAGAATATGGGTGATCCTGTTGCTCAAGAGGATTTTGCTAGAGTCATTGGTTGTCTTATGTACATCACGAATTGTACGAGGCCTGATCTAGCTTGTTCGGTGAACAAACTGAGTCGCTATACTAGTAATCCTAGTAGAGAACATTGGAAATCTCTTGTAAGAGTTCTGAGGTATTTGAAATACACTCTTAACTTTGGGCCTGCACTACTCGCGACATCCCCCAAGACTTGAAGGGTACCGTGATGCAAATTGGATATCCGACACTAAAGACTCGTTGTCTACTAGTGGTTATGTGTTCACTATAGGGGAGGAGCCGTGTCGTGGAGATCCACGAAACAGACGTGCATAGCCCTGGCCCACCATGGAATCTCGAATTTATTGCTTTAGATAAAGCCCGTGAGGAGGCCGAATGGCTCCGTAATTTTCTTGAAGATATTCCATGTTCGACGAAACTCGTGCCACACGTGATGATTCACCGTGATAGCCAAGCAACTATCTGGTAGGGCCAAGAGTGGGTTGTATAATGGTAAGTCGAGACATATTCGTCGTCGACATAATACCGTAAGACATTTGATCACGAGTGGGGTTATCTCTCGCAGACTATGTCAAGTCTATAGATAACTTAGCGGATCCGCTTACTAAGAGTTTCAATCGAGATCAAATGTATAAGCTCGTAGAGGGAATGGGAGTTAAATCCACACGTTAAAGACGATTATAGTGGATACCCAACCTTGTAGATTGGAGATCCCATGAACTTGGTTCAATGGAAAAACTAAGGTATATGAGTGCTCGTTGATACCACACTCAAATAGTCTATTCCCTAAAAGAGCTCGAGAGTGTTGGTGACTGTCAAGTGGTGAGGTTAAGTCTTTGACTTTTAATGATTCTTGGATGCCTTAAGAAGGTGGAGTATGACAGGATACTCGAGTAAGAATCACCTATGTAAGTGAGAAGTGAGGGCCGCTTCTACGTAACACTTATGAATCCAAAGAGGTTGTCCATGGCCGCAAAGGACACAAACGTGAGAACGGACGTGGTTGAGACTTTATAAAGTTGCTAGTGCTATTGTCTAAGTATACACCATGGAGGAATAGTTCAAGGCCACGTGTTCACTAATCCGCCGGTATGCTCGATAGCACCGACTAAGGAAGGTTCAAGGTCACAAGCCACCTATCCCGACGCTTTATTGTCTCGAGGACGAATTTGCGTGTGTCCGCATGCATGCATTTGGCTATTTCCACTCATGTGGGGGATTGTTGGAAAAATCGGTTTGGATATATATATATATATATATATATATATTAGTTATATATATATATATTAAATTAAGGAAAGTTAATTAGCATTTATTGCTAATTTAACTTGGGCATAATTCAACCGCTTTCGATCGCATTTTCGAGCCTCGATATTTATCCGATTAATGATTTGAGATATATGACGCCGATCTACGTTTCGAGTAGATAATTATAGTGTGCTTAATTTCTCGATTCCGATTTTCGGTGAGTGAGAAATAGTGGCTCGAAGTTTGGGGGACAAAACTAATATGTTACCTAAAGTGGAGAAAACTTACCTTATTCGGGTTTTGGAGAGAATTACATTAATCATGTCCCACATCGATTAATGAATAATGTTTTGTAGTGGTATTTAAGTCTCTACAATATTGTAGGAGATAACTAAGTGACATGTGGTGGGCTTGGGCCACACATGCTCATGCGCGAGCAGCCTTTTCGCCGACCGCCTCACAAGCGGAAGGCTAGGCGCAGCGCCGCGCCCGCGCCGCAGCCGTGCCGCCCGGCCCCGGCTCCCGGCTCCGGCTCTGTTCCGATTTCGGTCCGTGTCCGTGTCCGTGGACTTGGACTTGGATCTTGGCAATTGGTCCTTTGGGTGGTCCGTCGGGTCGTTCGCCGGGTCGGATGCCGGGCCGGGCGGTGCAGAGCCGGACCTGGCCAGACCGGGATTCCTCTCCGTGGTGCCGTGCACCCGCCACACCCAAGCAAGCACTTTTGGAAGGATCCGGAGTGTGGCCGCTTGAACTCCCAACCTTCCATGTCTCCACTCCCCGAATCGCGGCGCCGCCTTAATTGGCGGGAGTTATTCCCTGCAATCAACACTCTGGGTGGAACTCGCCTATAAATAGGCCGGTTGCATTTCATTCTCAACACACCAACACCCGAAATCATCTTAGCCGCATACTTAGCTCTTCCTAGCTCAAGTCTCCAAAGCACTGTCCTCGCCGGAAAGTCCCGTTCGCCGGAGCTCGAAGATCCCGCTCTGCCGCAATCCTCGAGACGTCGTCAAGCTTCATCTTTGGGGACGAAACGCCAAAACCGAGAGCACTACCGGGCGTTTTCGCCTGCTGGAGAGAGGACTCCACTCGACTCGACGGTTCTTGTGTTGTTTATTTTCTTTTGTTATTTAACAAGCTTACTTGTAATAGCAGCTTTATAATACCAACATAAAATTTGAATTTCGGAGAGAAGTCTTGAGGATTTAGAACTGAAAATTAGGGTATAAGATTTAAATGACAAAATCTTTTATCACTATTTAAATATGCATCGAGTATATCTCATTCTTTTTTATATAAATTTATAGAGTATATACTTCACTCATATGTAATAGTCAGAAGACTCGGAACCATAGACGTTCACAATGGGCATAAGTCGATCGTGTATAATATGCAGGTACGGGTCTTGAGGACAAGGACTTTACTTTTTTAGATTTTTGAAAAAAGTTTATTATTTTGTTTGATCAAATTACAAATTTGCATTCTAAAATTATAAATTACAATCTCCAATTCTTGATTTTATGTATTAACAGTTGATAATAAACTATAAATCATACCCGGATAGACTTTAGTATCACACAATTATACTCCACTGTATATTATCTCCACAAATCATTTGACATGAGGAATACATTTTAATTAAATAATCAAATCAAAATCAATTATGATGGGCCACATATACCACATGTCAACACCTTATAAAGTGTGACATACAAGGGAGTATATTGTATAACACACAAGTTTTATGGAATCATATCAGACCAATCATTTAAAAGATCTAAATTAATTGACAAAATGATTAAATATAATAATGTTTGAAAATTAAATGGTGATAGTTGAATGAGACCAAAGACCAGTGTCGTTAAAGACTTGAATTGAACAAGCATGAAGCGCCCCACCAACATCACATTTAACTCTTTTAAATGCAAAACTCAATTAATACTCGAAACCACTCATTATTCGGTATCTCTGTTTAATGCGCTGTTCTCTCATTCAACTTTTGGAGATTGCTGTCTACAAATAAATATAGGTATTATAATCTTAATGTTATTAATAAATACATACAAATAAATTTAGTATTCTCCCCATCCCGCCCGACTCGTCTCAGTATTCCTTTCTGGCCGTCCCACCCAATCTTATCTTGCTTCCTAAAAAGGAAAATAATTACTATACAAACTTCCATTTTCTATACACAATCACCTATTCATCTATACATAATCATCCACTCATCAAAATATCCGTGCAAAAATCAAACAAGATAAGTCAGCTGGGATGGAGGGAGTATTTTAATTCACATTGAATTTTTATAAATTTATAATTAGAATAATATATTTGGTGTGTAGCATTTGGAGGAAAATTGTGATAACCTTGTGCTATCGGGTTAGTGGGTCTTGATTTGTCAAACAATCGTCGTGTTCGAATTTAAATATAAACAATTAATTAATAAATATGGATTAAGTTTGTATATGATCTCATAAATTAGGGCAGATAATTATTATATGTAGCCAATAGAGATGATAATTTGAAATGATGTGTCCGTACAAGTTCGTGTACAAAAATTGGATATACCTTTGATGTAATTATTAGACCATGTCCTCACATGTGGTGTGGAGATGTTCAATCATGTCATAGTTAAGAGTTTAGCAAAATTTAATCTTTTATTTACATCGTCAGATCAATTATCTCTTTCGTCGTGTGCGATTTTTTTTATTTTTTTTAGTTTCATTTGAAATTTCACGTTTCACCTTTCTTATTCGAATTTCCAATGCATAACCCTGTCTCTTAATTTTGGATCCGTATCTTACTGCAACATAACATGCACACTAAATATAATGGTGCACAAATACATATAATAAAATAAATAACAAATGCAGCTATATTTAATGATGTGGGAAAAAAGAAAACTATGGTGACTTTTTAGTTCATCGAATTCCTTTCCTTTTACGCTAAGGTGTAAAAAGTCTTTTTTCAGTTTTGCTTTGCTTGTGCTTGGCCTAATTTACACGCTATTGCGTTAGTGATATGGAAATGCATATAACTTCATAAGTTTAAAATCAATAATAGTTTCATTTCTTGCCCCCATGGATTGACATAATAGTGAAGGTGGATGGTCCGAGATCGTTAGGTTGTGGGTTCAAATCCCACTGAAAACTGATTTACATGCTATTGACAAGAGTGATATTTACTCTAGCGGCTGCGGATTCCTGGTCATAAAAAAAAATAGTAGCTTCATTTCTTGACTAATTATAATGTCCATCTTCTATGCACTTTATATTTTAAGTAGTGACTATCGATTTTCTCCATTAAAAAAAAGAAAAGAAAGGAAAATTACCATAAAGTTTATTTAAAATTTGAACGATTTGGGCGATTAATTTATTCAAAATATTGTAATTTTACATAAGTGCTTTTTTTGAATTTGTGGAGCCTCATCTTCTTTCTTGAAAGTTAAAAGTTATTATACTCCCTCCGTCCCAATTATAATGTCCACTTTGTTTTTTCGCACGATTTTTAAGCGAGAGTTGTTGGCTGTGAAGTAGAGATGCAGTAAAGGTGTGGGTCCTACAAAAAAGTTGTGTGTAATAATTTGCCAAAAACGAAGAGAGGAATGTCAAGAGTATACATTTCCATGTTTGAAAATGCAAAAATATACAAACTTTTTCATAAATGCAATAATATACAAATGACCCTACTTCACCTCCAATGTGCGTGCAGGTGTGTGCAGGTGTGTGTGCGGATGTGTTTGCAGCTTGTGTTGGAATCTTTTTCTTTTGAATATGTAGTCTCGAAATTAGCAAAATAAAGTTGGTGATTTTTTTTAAAAAAGCTAAAGTTATTTTAAAAAAACTTCTTTAATTGAATATTTTCGTAAAACAAAAACCCGAACATATTCGTTTAAATATATTAAAAAACCCGAGTCGACCACCGCCGCCGAAAATTTTATATTTTAAAAACCCGAGTCGAAAATTTATATTTTTGTATATTTAATTTATTTAACGAAAATTTAATATTTTGTTAATTTAATTTATGAATTCAATTTGAGGAAATTTTAATATTTTAGTAAATTTAATTTACAAAATTTACGCAATTTTGATAATTTAATTTAAGTAATTTCATTAATTTAATTTAGGCATTTTCGTTAGACAATTTCGAGAATTTATTTTTGGCAATTTCATTAATTTAATTTAGGCAATTTCGTTAATTTAATTTAGGCAATTTCATTAATTTAATTAGGCAATTTTGATAATTTATCGAAAAAACCGGTTTTGTTAATTAGGCAATTTTGTTAATTTAATTAGGCAATTTTGAAAATATAATTTAGTCAATTTCAATAATTGAATCATAATTTAATTTAGGCACCGTCCGATCGATCGGGCATAATTAAATATATATATATATATATAAATATACATAAATTAAAAAAAAATATTTGTGGCGATCGATCGGGACTCTCTCTAAAAAAAATTATACATAAAATAAAAAAAATTATATGTGTCGATCGATCGGGCACGGACCAATCGATCGGGCACGCACCGATCGATCGGCACACTAATATATATATAAAAAATATACATAAATTTAAAAAAAAAATTTATTTGTGCCGATCGATCGGGCGCAAATTAATATATCTCAAATAATTATACATAAAATAAAAAAATTATATGTGCCGATCGGTCGGGCGCAGCCCGATCGATCGGGCACACTAATATATCATATATATATATATATATAAATATATATAAATATTAAAAAAAATTATATGTGCCGATCGACAGCACACTAAATACATATATAAAAATATATATTAATATAAAAAAAGATTATACGGGCCGATCGATCGGCACACCCGATCGATCGGCACCCTAATACATATAAATACACAAAGACACACACACACAAATGACACACAAAGCACACATCGGGCACACTAAATCGGCACACTCAAATCGGCCCATTGAATTCGAGAAATCTATCGGCACGAAAGCTACTCACTTGGGCACGCTTAGGATCTTCCAAACCGCTCGAAACCGCTCGTAACAATGGAAGAGGTTAGTATTTATTTGAAATAAAATTAAATTTTAGATGTGAAATTAATGTATAATTACATGTTTAAAAGTGGTTTTTTATGAAATATATATGTTGGGTTTAGTGAGTATAATATATATTTGTTTGGATTGGGTGAAAATGGGTGAAATTGGGGTAGAAATTGTCGGAAAAAATGGTTGAAATCGCGGCGGCCGACATTCACCGCCGACCGGTCTCGGAACCGCTCCGTCTGGCCTCGACCGGCCGACATTTTACGTAATTTTTTTTTTTGTGAGTTTATTTTTAATTATTATAACCGTATTAATTATAATTTGATTAAATATTAATTGTTATATATATGTCAATTTTAAACGACTAAAGCACTACGAGACGTTTCTCCGAGGATCACAATATATTATAAGCATAATTTAGGGGCTTTGATTAGACGTAAATTAGGTCCATAGGTGGTGTGGATCTAATCAAACGGTTTGTTAATGGTCAATTCGGGGGCATAGTGGGTTGGCCGAAGGTAAGAATGCTATGCGGGCTCTTCACCGCCTATTATGCTATGAGATTTCCGGTACGACCTTCTGAGGTTTGGTTTAATTATGTTGGTCGAACATCCGTTTCTCTCATCCGGACTTTGCATTGGTTACCGGGCTCATGTTCGGCGAGTGTAGTTTTGACATGTCAAGCATTTTTTATCATCCTACTCAATCCGGGTCTACGGCGATTCAATGGTGGGAGACCGATTGAAGCAAAGCAAATTGTTAAGCCCGGTTTTGTAAATATGAGCCCGATGGCGTTTCGGATGATGACTTGATTAAGTTGTCGAATATTTTAGCTCTTTTCTTCCTCGGTTCTATGCTCCCGACAGACTAAGAAAATTGATACATGGATATGGGTATTGGTTGATGATATTGACCAATGAAATGCGTTCCCATGGGGCGCTTTTACCTACGAGGCCATGTTGCACTACCTCGCCTACGTACCAAATTCCTTGGACCTCGTAGGATCTAAGTATAATCTCTACGGGCCGATTTGGGCACTACAGTATAATATTTGTTGACAACTTAATTATTACTAATTTATAATTTTTTATTATTTGAAATAATTCGATATATTTATATTGGAATATAGGTGTGGGCATATGAGGCCATTCCAAGTTTTGGAGCTCGTCAGGCGACCCTTCTAAATCCCGATGGTTATCCTCAGTTATTTACGGTGGTCGTTTAATGACGCCGATCGCGTGATATAGTCGGGTTTTTTAAGCGCCAGGTAAAAATATTTTTATTATTAATTACACATTGAATATGTTATGGATTTTCTTATTAATATTTAATGCACAAATATTATGTATTTCGGATGAGAGACCTCGGTAGTGTTTGAAATGTTAGTACCGACCGAGACTGAGAAGAATTGTCCATATTGGCAGAGTGCAGTTGGTAGTAATCCATTTGGGCTACACTTTCTTGTGCCCTTGAATCCCCTACAGCCGGCGCAATATGACCAAGATGGACAGCGTATCTTGATCAGGCGCACCGAGGAGAGCAGACGTAGTTCGAGCAGACGAGTTGTCAGTGAGGAGGAGGAGCAAGAGGAGGAGCACACTGTGGTAGAGAGTATGAGAGGTCGGAGGCGGGCCCGCCGTACAGAAGCATCTTCATCAGCAGCGAGAGATGCATCAGGTAATAAACTTAAATTCACAGTAAAAATTTTATGGTCAATTCCTCTTTTAATAATCGTCATCTTCTTTGATAATTATTAGCCGTTGGTGAGACATCTAGTTTTCTGGACCCAAGAATAGAGGCCATGATCAGTCGATCTATTCAAGAAAATTTTGAAAGATGCGAGCAAGCTATGATGAATAGAATTCATGATTATCATCGGACTCTAAGTCAGGAGCTAGTGAGTAGGTGTGAGGAGCTGCTGGATAGAAGTAATATGTCATTTCGGGCCCGGATATAGCCGGCACGCTCAAGCTACACAGCGGCCCCGGTGGGATGAGCCCGCACCACCGACCTTTAATCAGCATGGTCAGGCTATGGATGTTGAACCTGGCGGCGAGTTGGTAAGAGAAATTTTCAATTAATTTAATTTCTTTTCCTAATTTAATAATTGTCTTTTGTAGGCTATATTTGAGCCGAGTAACTCGTTGGCTCGTAGTTTTGAACAAGATTTGTCCGAAGTGAAACCTTGGCCTTTCGACGTCCGTATGGTTTTCCACTTCAACGAGAATGGTTCAAGGATTTTATAAAGATTGATTCCCGAAATGGATTGTGAGATGGTAACTCGCTATATCCAAACATCAAGCGGGTCGGCTAGTTCAAGGTAACCTACCCGTGACTCCGCATGCCCAATACACAGCCATAGCGGACTCCTACGTCTTTGTAAGTATATTTCATATTTGAGTATTTTTTGAAAAATATGGTATTTGTTTGGTTTAATTTTATCATTGAATAATTGTTTATAGATGGGTATTATGAATGAGTGGCTCAAGTGCGTGAAGAATCCGGAAAAATAATAGACACGAGAATGATAATGATTATAAATGGGTTCCGAAAGAGGAGGATGTGCAAGATGCGTTAAGGGAATCCGTAACTTGGGACAAGCGATTGGTACTCCGCCAAATATGTGAGTACTATTTATATATTTTATATATAATAATTTTAACGTTCTAAATTATATATTTGTATCTATTGTAGATCATATTTCCAATCTTGGTAGCACACCATTGGTTCGTATTGCGGTTATGTATTTCAGATTGGAAGCTCGAGATGTTTGACTCGAAAAATGAATTTAGAGATCCCAAGGTATTTAATTGGTGTGTCAAATGCCTTATGGGTTTCCGGAAATTTATAGCGCGATTCTTATGGCACGGGAACTATTGGGCGTGTAATCCATATGGTTATCCATTTCCCGGAGGTAAGAGACCCTCAATTGTGCTTATGGATGATGAAGAGCAAGACTTGCAATCGGGATTCGTATAGTTGCGGGGTATTTACATGCATGACTATAGAGCGTCTCCTCACCGGTTTTCCTACTCGGTATGGGGTTTTGAAGAGCGAAACATTAATAAATATCGTAATTGGATGGTCAGTAAAATGTTTTGAACTCGTGGATATTGCTTGAATTTTATATATCAATAAAATGTGTCGTATCGTAATGTTAAAAATATTGCTTGAACTCGTGATATTGCTTGAATTTTATGTATCAACCGATTTGATGTTAAAAAAATATTTGGTCCGATCGATCGACAAGGCCTATCGATCGGACCATATGAATTTTAGTTTAAAAAAATATATGGTCCGATCGATCGGACAAGGCCGATCGATCGGACCATATTATTATTATTTTTTTTAAATTACATGTTAAAAAAATTTATGGTCGAAAATTATGGATGGTATTATTTTTTTACTTTTTTTTAAAAATAAATATTTAATTATTTTTTATGTATCAACCGATTTGAAATGTTTAAAATTACGACATGTTAAATAAAATGTGTCGTATCGTAATGTCATAAATATTGCTTGAACTCTGTGATATTGCTTGAATTTTATGTATCAACCGATTTGAAATGTTAAAAATTACGACATGTTAAAAAATATTTGGTCCGATCGATCAGACAAGGCCGATCGATCGGACCATATGAATTTTAGTTTAAAAAATATATGGTCCGATCGATCGGACAAGGCCGATCGATCGGACCATATTATTATTTTTTTTAAATTACATGTTAAAAAAAATTATGGTCGAAAATTATGGATGGCATTATTTTTTTACTTTTTTTAAAAATAAATATTTAATTATTTTTTATGTATCAACCGATTTGAAATGTTAAAAATTACGACATGTTAAATAAAATGTGTCGTATCGTAATGTCATAAGTATCAACCGATTTGAAATGTTAAAAATTACGACATGTTAAAAAATATTTGGTCCGATCGATCAGACAAGGCCGATCGATCGGACCATATGAATTTTATATATATGGTCCGATCGATCGGACAAGGCCGATCGATCGGACCATATTATTTTTTTTAAAATTACATGTTAAAAAAAATTATGGTCGAAAATTATGGATGGTATTATTTTTTTACTTTTTTTAAAAATAAATATTTAATTATTTTTTTAAATAAAAATATTTTTTTAAAAAAATTACGGATGGTATTAATAATCACGGATGGTATTAATAATCAAAATTACGGATGGTATTAATAATCAAAATTATACTTAAAATTATTTTTTAATTATTTTTTAAGTATACTTAAAAAATCAATATAATTGAAATAAAAAATCAATATAATCAAAATCACGGATGGTATTAATAATCAAAATTATACTTAAAAAATCAATATATTTGAAATAAACACTTAAAAAATTAAAATAAAAATTAAAATAAAAATTTGATAAATATTTCAGGGGAATAATCACGGATGGTGTAATAAAGCTTTATATATATGTATACATTAGCAAAATTAAACATGAATCATTCTTAGAACGATAGAAGTAGTTATGACTTTATACAAAAATTGAACTCATTTTTCGAAATATAAGAAGAGGTCGAAAGTTTGTTTTTTTTTAATTATGTCTCTATTATTATATTTCAAAGTTATTCATGATATCCTCAATATCCTCTTCTTATATCACTTTTTGTTGCTCGAATTCGATGTTTTGAGGGTTTAGAGGAATAGTATTTGGGGTTTTGATCAAGGGTTTTGAGGGTTTAGAGGAATAGTATTTGGGGTTTTGATGAATAGTTTTTGGGGTATCCCTTTAATCATCCTATCTGGTCGGATTGTATATACAAATTGCCGGCAAAATAATCCAGGTGACAAATGCCACACAAATTGCCGGCAAATAAAATAAATAAATACATATATTTTTTTTTATAAATATATGGTCCGATCGATCGGACAAGGCCGATCGATCGGACCATATATTTTTTAAATTACTAATGTTAAAAAAAAAAATACATACATAATTTTTTTTAAAATTATCGGACTTTTAAAAAAAATAATAAATATATGGTCCGATCGATCGGACAAGGCCGATCGATCGGACCATATATTTTTAAATTACTAATGTTAAAAAAAAATACATACATAATTTTTTTTTAAATTATCGGACTTTTTTTAAAAAAAAATATAAATAAATATATGGTCCGATCGATCGGACAAGGCCGATCGATCGGACCATATATTTTTTAAATTACTAATGTTAAAAAAAAATACATACATAATTTTTTTTTAAATTATCGGACTTTTTAAAAAAAATAAATAAATAAATATATGGTCCGATCGATCGGACAAGGCCGATCGATCGGACCATATATTTTTAAATTACCGATGTTAAAAAAAATACATACATAATTTTTTTTAAATTATCGGACTTTTTTTTAAAAAAATAAATAAATATATGGTCCGATCGATCGGACAAGGCCGATCGATCGGACATATATTTTTTAAATTACGAATGTTAAAAAAATAAATAAATATATGGTCCGATCGATCGGATAAGGCCGATCGATCGGACCATAATTTTTTTTAAAAAATTATCGGACATATGTTTTTTTAAATTACCTGATTTTAAAAATAAATAAATAAACATATGTCCGATCGATCGGACAAGGCCGATCGATCGGACTATATGTATTTTTTTTTAAAAATAAAAAATAAGTAAAAATAAATTACTATGTTAAAAAATAAATAAATAAACATATGTCCGATCGATCGGACAAGGCCGATCGATCGACCATAATTTATATTTTTTTTTTTTTTTAAATTACGCTATTTAATTTAGTGGTTTATACGCTATTTAATTTATGGTTTATACGCTATTTAATTTAGGTTTTGTCAATTAAGGTTTAGGGAACAACCATACCGAATTAGGGTTTCAACAAAACAAACTTCATACTTCAAATAATATATAGAAAATAAACTAGAACTAAGACACCACAAATTTAATCTTGTGTCTCCCTCTCCGAACATGTCCTCCTTGTGTGGCCTCTTTCGTGACAAACACCACACTTTCTGCTACGACCTTGAGTTGAGCTTGTGGAGGCCTCCGCTCCCGATCGGTAACGTCTCTGCTTTGGGCGACCGGCATGACGCTTCGCTGGGGTGGTAACAGTGGATCTGCATCTCGAATATGGTCAGGAATGGTCCAAAGCTCCAATGCAGTAACGAATTAAAGTGGTGTTCGTGAATATCCCTATGGTTGCTTGTAGTGTACATATTGTGGACATAGTTGTAAAAATGGTCTCCGCTCTCCTCGACCGACAACATGTTTGTAAAACAAAAAATGTGTTAGATATATAATAAGTGATTAAAAAGTGTAAAAGAATTCATACAGTAATCGCAAGCGGCATGGGGAGCATGGTATTAGGTCCATATCAAATTCGTGACACGTGCACGTTTGGTTCTCCAAATCCACCTTATAGTTGTGATTTCTCCCCGTCGTTGACTTTGTATCTTCCTCCGGCGGTTAAGGTGACAAGATATGAGCGTGCAAGGTCAATCTCGCGCGCTTAACTTCCCTCTTCGCAACGTCCACCAACGGATGGCTATTCTCACTCGCCAGTTGACGCCTTTCATCCCACCATGACTCCATAATTGCTCGTATCGTGTCTATCATCGAGCAAATCGGCAATCGACGGGCCCACAAAAGTCTTCCGTTGAAAGACTCGACATAATTTGATGATAGAAAGTCTGTAGCGACGCCGCGAACATTGCGACCGGCCCAACGTTCGGGACCAACCTCTATCGCCTTGTTGTATGCTCCTTCACTCGCCACGAGGATTGATGCCATGTACTTCCTAAAGTCCGACTCACGGTATGCGCTGGCCGCCCGACGGAACATGTAGGGTACTTCATTCTTGTAAGAAGTGAGCTTGTTATTAAGATGGACGTTGCAAAGGCAAAGTGAGGAACTCAGGAAACACTCGCTTCGACAAAGATTTTTAATACTAACGTGCCGGTCGACACGATCGGGCAGGTCGCCGCTCGAACCGTACACTCGCTTAAGATTCACGGAGAAAACCACGCCCACGAGTCATTGTTCTCAATTGGTCCAATGCCAATGGCGAGCGGTACAAGCTGTTCGTTACGCCTTTAGTAATCGCAAAGAAAGAGAATGCCGGTATTCTTTCCCTTCAAAGTGAGTTCCATCAACTACAATCACCTTCCTCAAATGCCACATAAATGCGGGGATGCACCGCCCCATGCAACAAACGCGTACTCGAACCTCCCGTCGCTGTCGGCACGAACATTAGTTACCGTTCCGGGGTTTACCTGCTTCAACATGTGCAAATATCGAGGGAGCATCTTGTACGAGTCTTCGTGACTCCCATAAATCAATTGAATCGCATTGTTTCTAGCACGCAGGGCCTTATAATACTCCACCTTCACACCAAATTTCAGACGCATCTCATTGATCATGTCTCGAGGTCGCAACATCGTTCCCTCCATACGCATTATTTGCCCAAAATAGGCTCCGATAGTCTTCGCAGTAATGATGATCGGTCCGGCATTATCAAAGTCATATCGACATCCGTGCTCCGGCACAAAATCGTAAATTGTCCAATAAATACCATTATGTCGTGCACGTACCTCGAATGGACAAAGATCGCCCAACAGACATTCAAACCACTGATACTGAGGACTTGCCCTCTTCACTTTATAAGACCGTCGACACTCTAAATGCCAGAGACCAACGGCTATTGTTAGGGCGTCCTTCTTCCAAAAGATGTTGCCGTTTCCGAGAATGCCCTCTTCAATCTTCTATATATTCGTACAACCAATGACACCTGCTTGACCTGGCGGAATAATTGGCACTAGCCAATTTATGACTTCGTCGACAACTTCATTATCTTCGTCTTGTAGGGCAACCGCTCTGTTCTGTGGCTGCTCTAGAAGTGTCATTAGCTCGGTTTAAACCGCCTTCCCCACGAATCCATGATGCAAACTCATACATGGTTCCATAAAAGTTTTTAGCGACAACATGTTCGTCTTCCCTCATCCTCTTCCTCTTCCTCCGCCGTATAATCCTCGTCATACGTATCATCATCATCATCGTTATTATCATTCGCACCTTCATCCCGTCGTTCGCTTCTTCTTGCTCCCTCTTGTTGCTCTTCTTCTTCTTGCTCCGGTTGTTGTTCTTGCCTTCCAAACTCATATGCAGCTCCGCTTGACCATATGCATCACCAAACATATTTGGGAAACTAAATTGGTAATCAAATGAAGGGACGTAATGTCCTTGTTGTGATGTTCGGCACGATCGACCGTCAAAACGACGCAAAGAGTTGGATCGGTCTCTAAGTTGATAAGTCGAACCAAGTCATCATCCGTCATCATTAATGACTTAATCAACTTTCCGGATCGAGCATGCTCCAACGAATAAAGCGCATAGGGGGTAAGCCGTGAGTTAATTTGTGTACGGGCTTCGATGCTTGCTCTTAAGGATAACAATGTTAATTGGTCGGTCCGAAGTGGGCAAGCCGTTCATCCCCACCTTTGTAATCCGAACCCAAGAAACAACCTCCATACTTTACGCTTACACGTGTCCGGGTAGACATCCGGAAAGAATTAAAAAAGAAAAAAGTATCTTAGTACTCCGCAAAACCGCACTTAGTACTCCGTAAACAACACATAAGATAAGCTAACATGCGGAGAGCAAAGATAAGCTAACATGCGGAGAACAACACATAAGATATTTTATAACTAATAATACGTACATATTTACTCCTCAAATCAAGCAAAATCAAGCAAAAAAAATTCGTTCAAATCAAGCATAGATATTTACCCTCAAATAAAGCAAAAATCATACGTATATATTTACCCCTCAAATCAAGGAAAATCATACGCCCTCAAAATAATACATAGATATTTACCTAAAATCAAGCAACAAATATAACAATTTATGGAATAAAGGTTACCTTTAAAATTGTTTCACACTCTCGCTCCCTCGCTCTCGTTCTCCGTCGCGTTTAAAGGACCCTCGCTCCCTCCCTCTCGTTCTCCGAAATAAAATTCTCGCTCTCTCGCACCCCTCCCCGTCTTGCTCTCCTTGTTATAGAGTTCAATTTTTTTGCATCCGAAAATAATCATAGAAGAGTATCTTGTGTTGCGTGTGAAGAGGAAAAGAATCGATTCCTTGTACCGTGTGTATAGAGTTCGGGCTTTTTTTCGCAACTTTATTCGTATGTCACTAGGTAAAAAGGTAAGTGAATATCTTTCCGCATTTTTTTTCTCTCGTAAATACTTTGATTCTTGATTAAAAAAACAAAAAAAAAGTTGTTTTGTACGAAATATACTGCATGCATGAGGACGAAATTATTATGCATGCATGAAGACAAAAAAGGTTGGACGATGGCATGAAAATGAAAATGTAAAAAAAAAAATGGTCCGATCGATCGGACAAGGCCGATCGATCGGACAAGGCCGATCGATCGGACCATGTCGCATTTTAAAAAAATGGTCCGATCGATCGGACAAGGCCGTCGATCGGACCATATTTTATTTTTTAAATTAAAAAAAATTGGTCCGATCGATGGGACAAGGCCGATCGATCGGACCATATTTTATTTTTTAAATTACTGTTAAAAAAAAAGTAAAAGGTTGCACGTTGCTGAAGGAAAAAAAATCAAGGTCAAAGGAAGAGAGAGAATGTTAAATAAGTAAAAGACAAGACATCTCTGCAAAAAGTAAGAGGAAATAGAAAAACCTATTAACCTAGGTAACTTTATAGGTTTTAGAGGACAAAATGTACATTTTTGCAATTATGGAATCTCATGTATATTTTTGCATTTAAGATTGTTTGTTTTGTACATTTCTGCACATCCCCCAAAAAGGAAACTGGACATTATATTTGGAATAACCCGAAATGAAAAATTGGACATTATAATTGGGACGGAGGGAGTACAATCTTGAAACTTTTATCCAAAATAAATCATACTAGGTGGAGTATTACTATCTTCCCAAAAGGAATCTCTCAATCCAAAATTCCAAACACGCCCTTATTTTATGAAGATTCTTCACCAATCACAATAAATAGCAATATATGGAACCAACACCATTATATTTATTGGTTTTGTATCTTGCCCAAATACAAAATCAAGAAGAAACGATGAAGTAAGATGATTCCAATTAATCACGAGAGAGAGAGAGAAGTGTGAATAGTTAAACTTTATCCTAAGAAACAAAGAAGCGTGTCGCTATCGTCACGCGATGTGCCTAAAAGTCGTCCCCACCTTGAAAGCACTACTACCTCGCATTATTTTAAACCCTCAATTCTGCATCAATCAAACAAATTACTGATCCCCAAATTCAAATCATACCAGGTGATGAAATTTTAAAATATATATATTGAATTGTTAAATGTGAAAACTTAATTTTCTAATTAAGCGCGAGTATCACTTAATACGACCCGACCCGACCCGTTTACGTATCAATCCGATCAAGTATTTTGGAGAAAGATCGGGTTTGGATATATACTAATTACAAGTGCAGTAACGGGCCATAATGTTGGGCCACGGCCCATTAAGTCTTATTTTGAAGCCCATTATTATTGTATATGGATCCAACTCAAATTAAAATTTAAAACGCGAGTGCATTATTGAAAAGAGCCCTAATTTTCATAATATTTTAGAAAAACTCAATATAAATAAAACGGATAAAATAGGAACTTTAGAAGAAGAAAAAATTATATATGATCTAAATACATTCCCCCTTGTATTTGTTAAATAAATAAATAATAAATGATGGGCATTTCTTGGAAAATGAAGCCAGCGATCCAGGAAATTCAGCATGGGATGGACTTAAATTGGCCCTAGCCAACTCATCACATGCCCCATGCATTTACTCTCAAATCTTTTTGCTTTCATTTTGTTTAGCTAATTTTCGATACGATCAATCTCACATAAGATCGGATAAAATCATATCTTAATATTTAGATTTAGTCCGTATATTTCAATTCAGTGACCCATCACCCCGATTTATGTTCAATCCATAATTTTAAAAATATCCATCTTCAGGTGAGGTGAGGTCGACCTTATCCAAATTTTTTGTTACTTTTATATATTGATAGATATAAAATGGGTTATAGATTGAGTAAATCATGTAAAATAGTCTACTAACCACATAGAATGTGCTAATAGTTCTAAATGAATCGTGAATGACAGACACACACATAACATTATTGATGGGATTCAAACTCGTAAATATTTACTTTAATTATTTATTCATTATTAAAAATAATTATTCAAACCTTTTTAATTGTTGAAGCACACCACCGAATTTGGATTATATTTATAGAGATGGACTAGTGTGTATCATGTTGCACATGCAACATGATCCAATTGCCCAATTTTGACTCATGTTTGACCCGTTGACCCGTTTTACTTATATATTGACCTTATTTTTTTCCGTATTTATTTTTTTTCATTTTTTTTGCTTTTTCCATTTTTTTTTTGTCTTTTTTTCATCTTTTTTGTTTTTTCCTTTTTTTTCGTCTTTTTGTTTTTCGCCTTTTTCATTTTTTCGTCTTTTTCATTTTTTTCATTTTTCCACCTTTTTCGCATTTTTTCGCTTTTTTTTTTACTTTTTCGTTTTTTTTTCGCCTTTTTTCGTTTCTCGTCTTTTTTCTTTTTTTCTCTTTTTTCGTCTTTTTCGCCTTTTTCATTTTTTTTTCGTTTTTTTCGCCTTTTTCGTCTTTTTTCGTCTTTTTTGTTTTTTCGTCTTTTTCGCCTTTTTTCGTCTTTTTCGTTTTTTCATTTTTTTCATATTTTCGGAAATACAAAGAATGACATGATACTTTTTTCGTTTTTTCGTTTTGAAATACAAAAAATATTTTTCATTTTTTTTCCCTTTATTATAAGGACGAGAGTGTAACTCTTTGTATACAAAAGTGTCGTTTGTTCTAAACAATGACACTTTTGTTCGTTTGTTCTAAACAATGATACTTTCATTCGGGACAATTGACACTTTTGTTTATTACGATTGACACTTTAGGTAATATTTCTGGTTATTATGCTTCATATTTATTAGTAGATGAAAGTGACACGTTCCTTAATTCTGAGTGTCAATTTACTTCAGTGTGATTGACACTTTAAGATAAATGACACTTTCGTTCGTTGTAATTGACACTTTTTCATAAACAAATGACATTTTTTTCGAAACAAATCGCATTTTTTTTAAAAATAATTGATATTCAATAAATGATATAAATGACACTTTATTCAAATACAAATGACACTTTTGTTTGTTACGATTGATACTTTGGATAAGTAACAAATGACACATTTATTCATTACAAATGACACGCCTTCCTTATCAAAAAACTTGGAAAAAAAATAAAAAAATTATTTGTTACGATTGACACTTTTGTTTGTTACGATTGACACTTTCATAAGAAAGAAAGTGACACGTCCGTCCTTAAAATAAAGGGAATAAAAATGAAAAAAAATGATTTTTTTTTGTTTGTTGCGATTGATACTTTTGTTTGTTACGATTGACACTTTCGTATGCAAAGAGTGACACGTCCGTCCTTAAAATAAAGGGAAAAAAAAGTAAAAAAAAAATGTAAAAAATAAAAAGTAAAAAATAAAAAATAAAAATAAATGATGTCATGCTGAGGTCAACGGGTCAAACACGGGTCAATGCGGGTCAACGGGTCAAATACGGGTCAAAGCGGGTCAAAATTGGATAATTAGATCATGTTGCATGTACACAAGTTTTTTCCATATTTATAATTCAATATAAATATTTTAAATTGAAAAATAAAAATATGCTCGGAAAAAACTATGTAAATGAAAAAGCCGCGGTATGTTTCACCCGGTATCCGCAAAATCTGTAAAAAGTTATATGTCCCTCCTTCCTCCATTGTCGCCGAGCTGAATCTCCCATTCTCTCTCTTTCTCACTCTGTCTCTCTCTCATGGAAACTCCGTCGACTCGGACCATGATTCTGATCCAGACCTATACCTGCTATTCCAATCACGCTCCAGCTCAAATTTAGCACCAGCTCTCCGTTGACTCATCTCGCGATTTATTCCGAATTTCAGCATTTCTTCTTCGTGAATTCCCCTATTTGGTTCAGATCTCCCGGTGGAGGCGATGGAGGCTGTCGACAAGGCCGTGCTTTCCTCGAAATTAATCGATGTGGTAGGCGAAATCTCGGTGTTTTCCGACTACAGGAACACCGTGAAGAAGCAGTACACCAATCTAGCTCGGCGGCTGAAGCTGCTGACCCCAATGTTCGAAGAGATTCGCGATGGCAAAGAGCCTATTCCCGAGGATTCTATCAGAGCGCTGGCGGCGCTCGCTTGCGCGCTGGAATCGGCGAAGGAGTTGCTTCGCTTCGGCTGCGAGGGCAGCAAAATCTATCTGGTCGGTATCGCGTGATTTCGTCTCTTTTTTTTTTTTTTTTTTTGTGGTTGTTTGAGGCAATTGTTTTTCCTTTTTTATCTTTAGTTTTAGATCAATGACTGATTGATTTTGGTGTTTTTTGTTTGTTTATTTGATTTTGTGTTTGAGCTACAATTGGTAATAGGAATCGTCTGAGTTTTCAAGTAACATTGTTCTTTAGTAACTTGGTTAGTATACAGACATATGGATTGATCGGTACCAGCTCTTAGGATCCCGTGCAATCTTTCCCTGTACAGTTTGGATCTCATACAAGCTAATTTCACTAGTTTATGAGGCTGTTGCGCGACTAGTTGGAGAAAATGAAGGAAACATACTGAAAAATCTAAATTCATGTTGGAGATTGGACCTCATGCTAGATTAGTTTTAATTGGCATGATATAGTCTGCATTAAAATCTTTGAACTTGTCGTTAATGCCGCGATTTCTGGGACCTTCTCGAAGGTGAGTTGAAAATTTATGAATAGCTTTGTGTATATTAGGTCTGACATGTTGAATACTCTTAAGTCACCAGCTTCTTTGTATTGACTAAATAAGTTTCCTATTGTAACTTCCTGATGAGTGATGATGCTTCTGCATTCACTGTGAGGATGGATGAAATTACTATCTGGGATAATGGAAGGTGCAACATTCGCGGAGTATTCCCTTTTCCAGATTAACAGTATTCTTCTACCATAGAACTCGCCCTCTTCTTGGTGTCGTCTAGTACCACGTCAGCTTGCTTAATTCTGTGTCAGGTTCTGTTTACTGAAATAATGGGTTGTGATCTAATTCTCAAGTCCAAAAGTTAAGTGAAATATGTTGAAGTATTTGGCAACAGAGTTTAGGATGGTTACTGTCTTACCACCTTTGAGCTTGGATTCACAACTGAATGTGGCAGCATATCTATCATGCTAATTGTTAAGATATCTCAGTCTGTAAGTCCACACTTGTTGATTCAAGTCCAAACAGTTATTGCTTGTCAAAGATAAATCCATGAACTGGAGAAGGAAAGATAATCAGGAACGAGATTACAGTGACGTGTCCTATTTTATTACTTGAGTATTAGATGTTTAACAACTTTGGTTAAAGATATCTGTCATATGGAAAATGAAATAAATGTGTTTGTCCTGAAGAGAATCATGGTATTCGCATTATTGTTATACGATTTAATGGATAGTATCCATACTATTCCTATATGACGTCATGGATATGCATATTATGAAATGTCCCCTCGGATGTGATAAGTCTTATAAGATTTATGATCTATCAAAACTTTCTCTTACTGTTAAGTAAAGAGGACCTTATGAGAAGTCCACACATTAGAAGAAAAATAATTGTGATGCATGACATGACATGACATGATAGGAAATAAGGATGAAAACCTTAGGGACATAAGTGTAAAGTGAAGGGTAACATGTATTGACAGAACATAAGGATGAAGACCTTCGAATTGTAGACGGCATGCACGTGGAACATGATTTCAAAAGTTAAAGCTTAAAACTTTGTCCTTAGCTTATTATATTTCCGAAAGCAATACTTTTTCCCGTTTTCAAGCATTTTTATATAAATTAGCATGTAGAACAAGATATTATATAAGCACTACATATGATGATGCTACTACTAGAGTATAGCGTATCCATGATATGATGACGCTACTTCTAGGGTACGTATCTCATGGATAACGGGATTTCTTGGGATAATTTTTTGCATTTTAGCTTATTCCTTTCAGGGTAAATTGTTTTTTTTTTTTTCATCTTAATTATGATATTTGTTGCCTTTGCTGTAAAACTACTTCTTTTTGTAGGTTGCCAGTTACAACCTGATGCCATCCGACTTTTCTTATTTGCCAGTTCAAGCCACTGCCAGTGAATTTTTAAAAAAGAATATTCCTAGAATATTCAATGGTTTACGGTCACAGCTGCCAAAAATGTATTAGCTTAGAGATTAATAAAACAAAAATTAACTCAGATTACAAGTCAAAAAGTTATCATAAGCAGATGAATATTACCCCTTACTTTTATACTACCATTGGATTTCCCATAACATGTTAGTTGACATCTACTGGTAGAGACTGGCTTAGCACTTTAGATCTTAAACAGACTTCTGTCTTCTGGCGGATGTCCTGATTTTGACTGTTTTTCTTTCATTTATTTGGTATTACTTCTATTAATAATTTGCATGCACTTCAAGTCATTTAAAATGGTTCCTGTCACTAGTTGCCATATTCACCTTCATTAGTATGCAAACAAACTGATGGATCATGGATCTTTGATGGTAGTTATAAACTCGCCTATTTTCTTAATGTTGAGTTAGTTGGAGAAACTTTGCAGCATGTTTTGCTCCAAAAGGCCATGTCCTGTGTTTGTTTTTATTTTCTCTCCTTCTGCACAATTTAATGTGGATGACATTTGGTACAGTTAAGATATTTGACTCATCCAAATGCAATAAAATCTCAACCTTGTCTCGGCATGCAGGTCTTAGAGAGAGAGCAAATCATGAATAAATTTCAAGAAGTGACAGCTGAGTTGGAGCAATCTCTGAGTGGCATTTCTTTTGAGAAACTAGACATATCAGATGAAGTGAAGGAACAGGTAAGATATCATGCTATCTTTGATGCAATCGTCGTTAGTGCTTGAGTAGGTTTATTTATTACTGCAACCTTTACATTCTATATTTCAGTTTGCTATGCCAATGTAGTGAGATGTTTTAACGACCACACTCTTGATGTCTAAGTGCGATGGTCATAATGTTACTGTGAATTTCCTGAACTATCCTATTGCTTAGTGTTTCTTTAAATAAATGTTGTCCAGGTTGAGCTTGTTCTTGCTCAATTCCGAAGAGCCAAGGGAAGGGTAGATGCACCAGATGTTGAGCTGTATGAGGATCTTGTTTGCCTTTACAACAAGAATAACGACGCTGCCAAAGATCCAGATGTACTAAGGAGATTAGTTGACAAACTAC
Organism: Lavandula angustifolia; assembly: GCA_028984105.1. Taxonomy (NCBI): domain Eukaryota; kingdom Viridiplantae; phylum Streptophyta; class Magnoliopsida; order Lamiales; family Lamiaceae; genus Lavandula; species Lavandula angustifolia. The sequence goes on from JAPVEC010000026.1 coordinate 544,853, forward strand.
AGCTAGGTGGCATTACTGACTTAACTCAAGAATCACTAGCTTTGCATGAGATGGTAGGAGCCACTGGTGGAGACCCAGGGGAGAGCATAGAGAAGATGTCGATGCTTTTGAAGCAAGTTAAGGATTTTGTGCTGACAGTAAATCCAAATATTGATTCTACTGCAGCTGAGAATTCTGCCCCTACAAGTAGTGGTGGAAAGAAAACACTGACTGAAGCAAGTCAGCAGAACCTTGTTATACCCGATGATTTTCGCTGTCCTATTTCTTTAGAGCTGATGAAGGATCCTGTCATTGTCTCAACTGGACAGGTATTTTCTTATGTTCTCTTACTTCCTTAAGAGAGCTTTGCCCCAACTTGAACAAATTTTCTTGTTACTCTGTAATGCTACTCTGTATTAGTGTCTGCATGGTACCTGGTAATATCATGTCCTTTTCTGTCCAATACTTTAAAAAGCTATGTATCTTAGGATCTCCTTAGTGATTCTTCACTTTACATCCAGACGGTCGTTTGATATGCAAATGCATTTGAATTTAGGAGTTCTTGTCTTTTGTTCCTGTTTGGAAGTCTGCGCAGTTGTTGGTTTGCTTTCTAACTCTATCTGCACATTCAACAATTTTATCGGATTTTACATCTTGATTCCTTATAAGATCTTCAAATATGGAAAGAGTTTCATTTATTGTCCCTTTTGGAAGTGTGATAATTGTTTATCTGCTTTCTAACACTATCCGGACATTCAAGAACTTATGGAGTGCTATCGGATCAAATGACAGACATTATATCGGCTTTGTTATTTATCCAGTTCGTGTTTGTATGACTATTTGTTCTGTTTGGATTAGACTGTGAATGCATTTGTGGTTCCTCTACATTACCAGATAATTGAACATGTGTATTTCCCTTGCAGACGTACGAAAGGTCCTGCATCGAAAAATGGCTGGAAGCAGGGCACAGTACCTGTCCCAAGACCCAGCAAGCCCTCACCAGCACTGCTCTAACACCAAACTACGTCCTTCGGAGTCTCATTGCACAATGGTGCGAGGCAAACGACATCGAACCACCCAAGAGACCAAATGCCTCCCGGCCCGTTAAGCCCGGATCCGCATGCTCCCCCGCCGAGCGTTCCAAGATCGAAACCCTCCTCTGCAAGCTCACATCCGGCAACCCAGAAGACCAACGCTCCGCAGCAGGCGAAATCCGCCTATTAGCCAAGCGTAACACCGACAACCGTGTAGCCATAGCCGAAGCCGGTGCCATCCCGTTACTCGTGCAACTCCTATCGACCCCGACTCCCGCACGCAAGAGCACGCCGTCACCGCGCTCCTCAACCTCTCGATATGCGAAACCAACAAGGGAAGCATCATATCATCCGGCGCGGTGCCGGGAATCGTCCACGTGCTCAAGAAAGGTAGCATGGAATCGAGGGAAAACGCAGCCGCTACGCTGTTCAGCCTCTCGGTCGTGGACGAAAACAAGGTGACCATCGGTGCTTCGGGCGCGATCCCACCTTTGGTAACGCTTCTCAACGAAGGCACACAAAGAGGGAAGAAAGATGCAGCAACTGCACTCTTCAACTTATGCATATACCAAGGCAACAAAGGCAAGGCTATACGCGCGCGCGTGGTTCCGGCCCTAATGCGAATGCTCACCGAACCACAAGGCAGCATGGTGGACGAGTCTCTTGCGATCCTCGCCATACTGTCGAGCCATTCGGAAGGGAAGGCGGCCATCGGAGCAGCTGAGGCAGTTCCGGTTTTGGTGGAAGTTATCGGGACCGGCTCTCCGAGGAATAAAGAGAACGCAGCGGCTGTGCTTGTCCACCTCTGCTCCGGCGACCAGAAGCACCTTGCTGAGGCTCAGGAGCTCGGCGTGATGGGGCCGTTGCTTGATTTGGCGCAGCACGGGACCGAGAGAGGGAAGAGGAAGGCTGCGCAGTTGCTCGAGAGGATGAATAGGTTTGTGGAGACGCAGAAGGAGAATGTAGCATCCTCCCAACCATTGCCGTCTTCGGCGAATACCGATGATGGTTGATTGTTGTTGTCGTTGTTGTTGTTTAAGGTTGTCGGGTTATAGGGTAGCTTGGTGAGAAGGGTAAAGGTGGAAGATCACCTGCCCTATATCTTGTATACAACTACAGTCTTCATCATCCCCAGTTTTTATTGAACTACTATGGGTCTTAAACAATTAAATTCTCTCTGCACCCAAATGTAAATACTTTATTTAATTTACGCAGTTTTTTGAAATGGGGTCTAAATATTCTCATCAATTTTTTTTAAAAAAATCTGAGAATATTCTTCAAGCTTTATTCATCAAAACTTATGTGGAATTTGATAATGATTTGTTTTGTTTTAAATTCCAACTAAACATAATTTTACATATCCAAATTCATGAAAGTTAAAAATATAAAGATGGTAAAAAAAAATTATTTTCTTTTCTTTTGATGAGGTATATACCTAGCTAGGCTTGATAATAAAGAGCTGTTGTACAACCATGAGAAAAAAGAACACTAGAGAACCCTAGTTCATAAAGACACTCTCACTATCAGAACATGCAACTTGTACGTAGTACTAACAAGTTTCATTTCTATTCAGACATTGTACCACGTGACTAAAGTTATGTCGTCTACTACCCATATAATACTGAAATAATTCAACAAATAATGAAATACTACTACTATTTACTAGCAAAATCAACTCACAAAGCTAAAGAGTAGGAAAAAAAAAAAATAACAGCAGTACCAACAATTTCCATATCAAACAAGTATCCTACTAATCACGGGGCGGATTCAGAAATATGAATACGGGATTCAGAGATACGAATACGGGTGAATGAAACGAAACATGCACTGATCTTGATTAACACAGTATGTATAAATTATAGTAATTCTTGATTTTCTACTATAATAATTTGCTTCCGACAATTAAAAACAAAAAACAATGAAACATTTCATAGAATCTCTGTCCTAACTTTCTTGATCTTACCACACATAAAATCTCTGAGGATGTTGGAAGGAAATAGAGACTCAATTTCATTGGACAAGTCAAGGTAGACTCTGTGCGCCTTTCTCTTTGCCGATGGGACTGATTTAGGTTTTCTTGGAGGCGGGGGGCATTTCGGTAAAACTCTCTCTCCGCCATCGGCTGCTTTCGGCGTTGTGCACCCTCCTCCATCTTCTTCTCCTCCTCCTCTAGAAGGAAGTCTCATCATCAACGTTTCTTGCTTGTTTTCGAAGAAGTCGCGTTTGATTGTTGCATGCAAATCTTTCTCAGAAGGAGAGGTCTTGTTGGGCAGTCCCATTAGGGAAAATGGCTTCAAATTTGCGTACATGAAGATTGGAGTCTAGAGGAAATCTCTCTCTCTCTCTAGAGATATATATAGGTAGGGTTTTATGAAGTATGTATGAAGTAATTACTTTCTTGGAAGAAAGAGATGGGAAGAAATGATATTTAGTGCTTGAGATTGAAATTTGGCTGGTTAATATAATGAAAGAAGATTTTTTTTTATTTTATTTTTTATAATGAGGAACCCGCAATCGCTACGCTATCCCATGGGACATTATAATGTTTTTTTTTCAAAATATAATGGTCGACCCTCTTTTGATTATTTTAGTTGACTTTTTTTTTTTTGCGGTCTTTTTTCCAATGTGTGTGTGTGAGAGAGGGAGAGAGGTGTTGAATTGAAGGTCTAAATCAAAAGTAATGAATAAAAAAGGTTAAAAAGGCCTTTTGGGTGAGGAATCCAATGCAAGAGAAGCCCTTCAAAATTCCCATAAATCACATCAAAAAGACACAAAGAATGTGAATTTCATCAAACCCTTTTTTGATTATGTACTAACTTCGATGCACCCGGTATACCTATTTTGTTCCTTCTGCATGTAAGTATTTATCATCAATTAATTTCGCTTTTAGTATTTAAAAACAAGAGATTTCAGAGGTCATGTATATTTTGTATATAAAAAAAATGGGTTATCATATCTACCTCACCGTAAACTCGGGTAATTTATAAATTGGATTAATGGGTCAACGGATCCGAATACAAATTTGATCAAAGTGTTACCATAAGATGTTATCCAACTTTGCATGAGGTTGATCTCATGTAAGACCAATTATATTTTATATGCTTCCATATTTATTTATTTATTTCACAATGATAGGAAAATAAAATGGATGGAGAAAGATTACATAGGGATACTCTTCAAAACAGAATAATTAAAGGTGAAATGATAAAAACCAAGATGCCTTATCTTAAGCAGCAGACTACAAACAAAAACAGTTGCTTATTTCATATTTCCCATGTGAGATTGGGATAATAAACCAAACAAGAAATGGATTAGTTGCCACCCAATCCCTTGACATACCATCACTTCTTGGTCCCAATTATCTATATTAGGTTCGATGTTTTCATATATATAATTAATAATACCAAATAAATACACACACAAAAATGAATAAATGATATTTCATTAATCAATATCTCAAATAACGGCTATGATAATTATGATCTCGCTTGTAACACGAAAATAACTTTTTTTTATGACGATGGTAACTTGCAGTCGCTATCGAAGTGCGCATTATGATAATTATGATCTCGCTTGTAACACGAAAATATTTTTTTTTTTTGGATGACGAGAATAACTTGCAGCCGCCATCGACCGCTCCTATGCTCTAGCCTGCAAACAACGCAGACAACATATGAGAGTTGGGTTTTGAACCCATGACCTTCCGGCAACCGCTATCGATGTGCGCATTACGATAATTATGATCTCGCTTGTAACACGAAAATAATTTTTTTTTTTATGACGAGGGTAACTTGCAGCCGCCATCGACCGCTTCTGTGCTCTAGCCCGCAAACAACGCAGACAACACATGAGAGTTCAACCATTCTAGGCTAACCATAAGTGATAGGCTCACACATAACGACCAAGCCTTGGTGGGTTTTGAACCCATGACCTTCCGGCCATAGGCTACCCACCTTAACCGCTATGTCATCCCAACAAAAGATGAAAATAAAAATATTTTAAGAAATGCAAAGGGAGTTTGAACATGTGGCTTGTTGGCATGACCCACCACGCCTATGAAGCATGCTGTATCTTGTTGTACAAGTGTGGATTATATTGATGAAGCAACATGCATTATTTTCTACCACGGCAGCTTTGGCATGAACTCATAGTTCCCACTTGTGCTCATCTCGAGTTTATAGGGCGTAATGGTAGAATGAATTGTCTTGTATTATAGAGTATATCACAACTGTGGTTTTACCTACGCTTCTATATGTTGAATCTATCATGCATGATTAATTTTATATTCCCTCCGTTTCACTAATCAAGTCACATTGATTTTGCGCACGAGAATTTAAAAAGTGGGTGAAAAAATGATGTGTGGTGTAAAAGTATAAAGTGGTGGGGTCCATTTGCTTAGAGTGATTGTGATCTACTCATTTTTTTCAATTTATGAAATAAGACTTGTTTAGTGAGACACCCCGAAATATAAAATAGGACTTGAGTAGTGAAACAGAGGGAGTATGATTTATTTCTTTTTGTAGACTATTATAAAACATAATTTACTCAATACACACCTTAAATAACCATGGGCCTACTTAGGAATTTTTGCTAATGAGTTTTTTTCATTCTTTTCCCATATTTAGTGGAGGGGACATTGAATTTTTCTGAATTCCATAATGTAGGAGCATGAAAGGAAGGGGTCATCATACCATTCATTATGTAAAAGGAAGATGAAATGATTAAATATTTAGGTTCAGGGGGACATAATTTATGGAGATAGATTGAGGTTATTAATTCTCAATTTAATCAAGTACTATAATTAATTTATTTGTAGTGCTAAAAGGGTAATAATGTATAGTCCCACTATAACTACCAATAATAATTGAGGTCACGCAATATTTATTTAAAAATTTAAAGTACAAGATAATTAGAAATATCAGATCAAATTATTTATAATAAGAAAATAGTATTAAATTCTATATGAATATATCTAACGCTTCTAGAATTTTAAAATTTCAACCTCTAAAGCAATGCTAGTTTAATTTATTTGAAAGAAAATGAAGTTGTTAACTTGGTAATCGATAATGTAATGATATTGTGGGGCATTAAGGTTACAAAGTAAAGTGCACACACTCTCAAGCTACATAATTAACAATCATAACTAATTTCCATGTCCACATCATTAACTCTCTCTCTCTCTCTCTCCCTCTCTCTCTCTCTCTCAGTTGTAATGTGAAAAGGCCAAAAATAATTGGAAATATCTAGAGACAAGAATATATTTATGATTTTCTGGAATAGCTAGTTATGTGAAAAGGCTCAAAATATGTTGAATTTTAATTTGTTGAAAACATGAATTAGGAGGGGTGGGTATTTTAGTTTTTCGAGATAAAAAAAGGTGAAAATTAACATTACAAAATACTTATTATATATTTAATTATATATTGCCAATACACAGCAAAATAAAAGAATACTTTTGGGATTTCAGAATTTGAAAATAAATGGAGTGAAGTCCACCTGGTAGCGATTCTTGGCCCAGATATATATTTGGGCTCATTTTTCTTATTTCCTTATTTTTTTCGAACTCAAAATTTGTTAATCTCTTTTTCATTTAAAATTGTCTATGGGCTTTAGAGAGAGAGAGAGTAGCATGGGCTTAATTAACATTCTGTGCTCTGAATTATAATAATTATGTTAGCATTTCTGATATTGCAATAAATCAAACATCTATATAATATATTAAACCCCAATGTTATTTTAAATCCAATTTAAATTGATTTCAATTGAAGATTTGCTATTTCATAATTTTCACTTTTGTCATTTCAATTCAATTAGAATTAAATTCAATAATATGAAAATTGATATTAAATAAATAATATGAAAATTCAATTAGAATTAAATTCAATAATATGAAATTGAATTGGATTTTTTTTTCTGTTTTGCCCCTATGTTTTTTATTTTAAAAATCCAATAATATGAAAATTGATATTAAATAAATAATTTTGGACGTTACATACATATTAATTACCATCCCACGTTTCCTAACCTAATAAATAATAGACTATTTTTATATATAGTAATAATTACATTCTAATGACCATTAAAATTTTCCATATAAAAGAATATAAAAGATTAGAAAACACTAAATCGCGGATCCCATGGTTTGTAATTTAACATAATAAAAGCACTTTCACTTTTCTCCTCTTTAATGATTTTCAATTAAGTCAATTCAATTTCAAATTAATTACATAAAACGAAGGTTCGTCAATTTTCATTCATTTCAATTTAATCTAATGCTTCCCAACGATTTTTTTTTTGTTTTGCCCTATGTTTTTTATTTTAAAAAATCCAATAATATGAAAATTGATATTAAATAAATAATTTTGGACGTTACATACATATAAATCGCGGATCCCATGGTTTGTAATTTCTATTATATATATGCAAATGATTATTCAAAATTCAAAGAAATATTTGCCGACATTCCGACTATTTGGTCGCTAATTGAGGAGTTGAATGACTCGAATGAGACATTTGCAGTCAAGTTTTGTTTGGTTCGTGCCTACGAACCGCCAACGTACAACAAAAGTGATATACACTAAGTATTGAGTGTGTTTTCCACGATTTCAAGGTACATAGTTTTTCTCAAACATTAGTAGAGGAATTGTACATTATATGATTCATTGAATTGAACTAACGATAAATTATTATAGGGGAGAGAATTGAAGCTACAATCCAAAAAAACAAATTCGCAGATTGGAACCTGAACTTAAGCAGGGTCATCTTTATGGTGTAAAAAATTTCAAGGACGTGCATGATAGGAAAGCACACAAGCTTACGACGAATAAATATAGGCTATTGATGAATGAGAAAATCCGAGTATTGAATCTACTGCAAGAAGATTTCCCAAACACACAATTTAGCTTCAAAATTTATGAGGAAGTACACCGAATTGAAAAAATTCATGAAGTCTTGCCATTTGGTATTATCAGCAAATTATGCAGATATTGGATATCACTAAATATAAATATTATATTATATTGTAATTAACTATTATATCTAAACAGATGTCATTGGAGCGTTGATCAATGTTGGGACGGTTCAACATCTTACAACAAGCAATGGATCAGAAAAGAGGTTAATCAACATCCGCCTTGAAGATATTGAGTATGAATTTTATTATTATTTTTTATATTATGTGAGAAACATTATATTACATATATGTCTTATTATTTATCAACTTTGTTACGCTAATTTATACATAGCAAAATGGCTTTAACTTGCACTTTGTGGGAGGATTATGTTGATAAATTTCTAAACTTAATCGAGCACCAATCTTTGACACCAAATATTTTGATTGTCCAATCCTGCAAACCGAGCATTTATCTAGGTATGTTGTTTAAAGAATACTCCTATTTGATATTAATATAAAATAAAGCTTTTTCTATGTAGTGCTTGACGAAAATGTTTGGTTATATGTTAGAGGAAAGAAAAGTACAAAATGACTATTATGCTACAAAGTTGCTATTGAATCCTAAGGTTGCCGAAGTTGATGATTTCCGAAAAAGGTACAAAAGTCCATGAAGTAAAAAATACTATTCCTTATTATTTGAAAAATGCCTAACGAATATGTAACAGGTATGTAGCCTCTTATGGCGTGGGAGCTAATGCATTTAGTGATACACCCCAACAAACAACACATGAATATGACGACGAGTATATACAAGGAATTACTAGGACAAAGAAAATTGAAGAGCTACTCGATGAGGATGAGGTACAACAATTATGAACTTATTTGTGGACAAATATAAACTCGCAGCACTATAACTTATTTCATTACTTACATGTTGCAGTCCAAAAATTCTTGGATTGTTGCAATAGTTGAAATGGTGTATTCTGATGAGGGTTGGCATTATATTGCATGCAAGGAATGCAATAAAAAAATGGAAGAGGTCAATACCCAATTCTATTGCCAAAACTGTAACAGCTACAACTGTTTGGCTGCTCTTAGGTATTTACATAAATAACTAAATATTGGTTATTACTAATGATTATTTTATGACCTTTATATTTAATTTTTCCTTTTTGACAGATACAAAATCAAGGTCCGAGTCCGAGATGAGACTGGTTTTGTCTCTCTTCTTCTTTGGGACAGAGAATGCATGCAAGTTATTGGAAAATCCGCGGAAGAGTTGCAGCAAGATTCAACTGTGGTATTATTCATTAAAGTGTGCTATTTATTGTTAGAAAATTATTAAATTTAAAAGCAAGTTCATAATGATTATAGGAAAATGACACTACACCACAAAAGGTGATTGAGGGGGCATTACTGAACAAGAAGTTTCACTTCAAGATTGAAATGAAAACTGAGCATAATGCCATCTTTGGTGGGGGCTATATAACAACTAAGATTTCAGTCAATAATGATGACGGCCACCCGTATAGCGAGAGCCAGGTTGTCTGTTGCAATTTAAATTTTTTTAGCTCACAAACAAAACTTTGATATATATGATGATTCTGATAAATTATCTGTATGCTACGGAAACTAAATATGTAGGAATCAAGTTCATTATGCAAAGTTGGGGACAATACTTTGATGAACACTCCGTCAAGTAATAAACAATCAACACTAAATCTAGCTAAGGAAGGATGCACAGTTTCGACTAAAAAACAAGCATCATTAAAAGCGGCAATTGAAGATGAGTGGATTGATGATGGAAATATAAAGAGGACTCTAGGTGATACATTTGAAACAGCTATACCATCCAAAAAGGCGAGGGTTAATATTAAGAAAGAAAAAGATTAGAATTTTGTTTGTGAGGAATGAGGAGGGAAAGAATAATTGCAGTTAAGTTTAGAGAATAAAACTTCTTATGTTTTTTTGGGACTAGGTATGTTATAACAACAAAATGAGTTATTATCTGAAATGATCTTTTGATATGAAGCAAGTAAAAATAACTTATCTAAGATGCACATATAAACAAACCAAGATCTGGACAAGCAAAATGCAACCAAAATACAACAGACCCGATTAGAAACAATCAATCTAATAACAATTAAATATAGAAGCCAACATAATTCACAAATTAGTTGAGAATTGAATTTCACTGTATAATGAGAACACGTTCATGTATAACTTGCAAACATGGTTTGCAGCATGAGACTCCAAAGGTGAGTTGGTCTGAACCAAAATTGAATCTTTACTACTCGGGATGAGTTCTAATTAGGCGATCATATGTTGTCTTTTTCGTTCAGTTATATGTTGCGGTCTCTCGCGTCACAAATCGAGATGGTTTGAAGATGTTGGTATGCGATAAACATGATATAAATTGTAGAACTACGAAAAACATCGTGTACAAAGAAGTCTACAAAAATTTATAGACAACATCGTTGTTAGAGACCAAGTATAACTGAATAAACATTTCTTAGCTCAATTTAGGTGTTGCTTAAAGAAGAATAAAAACATTGTTTTGTAATTGTTAAATATGAGACAATAAAAGATTTACAAAACATGGGTATTTCACACGTGTGTAGGGAATTGATGAAAATTCCAAATTGAAATTGAACAACATATTTTAGTTTGTTAAAAACTTTTTTCATTATACGCTTACAACAACTACTCAAAATTAAGATTAACTCAAAGTTCCAGATGACAAAATACATTCACAAAGATATTAGACAGGTAATACTACTTCATATGATAAAATAAACACAACTTACGAATTACAATTAAACCAAAGTTCAGACCACTTTAAGAGTTGATGTTTAAATGCAAATCGAATACATAACATATGATATGAGAAAGAAAAAAAAAATTGTCCGTGCAAACGCACGGGTACTGCACTAGTAATATAATTAAAACACAACCTTAAGAAAATAATATATTTAACGACTGTTGATAAGTCATAGCCACGTCAAATGTGAACCTGAAGTAGCAGTTGCGGTTTCCTGTTAACTAAAAAATTTAGTAAATCGAATGAAATTGCATGAATTGGAGTAGAAACATTACTAATTATTCAACTCCTATTCTCATTATTGCATACCAATATCCTTGTCAAAGACTTGGACCAAGGATTGAATGCATTAGTTAGACAATTTGCATACCAATAATCTCGCTTAGATAATAATTTTTTCAGATCCCGATATATGTTAATGCACTAAAATAATGTTTGATAAAGTAATAACCTCGTTAAATAAATATTTTCTTCTGGTCCCAAAATTATTACTTTATCGAGGTTTAACTGTATCTTAATTTTTGTCGATTTCAATTTACTTTGCACTCCCTATTTAACTTTTAAAGGTACTTTTGTTTTCTTATACACTTTTGCAACTTCGTCTATATTACAGCTGCCATATAAATAGTAGCAAATGCCTTTATATATAACAAAATACACGTTTCGACGATTCATTCATTTGTGCAGACTAGTTATTACACTTAACGACTGTAATTATTATTATTAATATATAAGCTTATTTAAAACTATTTAATCGACGTGAGATGCATGTATGTAACTTTCTACATTACACATGGTATTATCAAGAAATCAATTTCACATATTTCTCGTTGATTATTATTTTCTAAAATTAAACATTTGGTCGCAGAAATTTCCAAACTCAATTGATATAACCCAAATTTCCTTCAAATTCTTAATATGATTTTGTTGATCTAGAATCTATCTCTAGCTCGTAATTAAAATCATTTTTTCCAACTCAACTGTTTAATATATATTTATAATCTAAACCATCTTTAATTGTAGTCAAGAATCACGTATTTCAATAATATAATGAACCTTGCTAGATGAAAATGAGAATCGAATAAATATATAAAGTATATAACAAAATTTCTCTAATTATTTTACGTTGGCCCACACATAATTTCTTTTAATAATAAAAAAAACATTAACCCCATGAGCAAGTTTTATACTTTGATCAAGACAATATTCGAGAATATTAACGAGGGCCCACTATCTCTCTCTTTGAATAACTTGGAACCTTAAACATACTTTGCGTGTATATATGAATACTAAATATTTTCTCATTGTAATTATTTTAATACATGAAAAATATACTCTTAGCATCTTCACAGACCAAGAACTACGAGATAACCCCCTTCATTCTAGGGTGACGGAGGGATCGTACCCAGTGGCGGATTCAAGGGGGCGGGTGGGTGCGACCGCCCCTGAATTTTTGTGCAATACTACGAGTTATCTTTTATTTCTAGTAATTTTTATACTTGTTTCAATTAAATTTTCGACTCGCCCCGAAATTTTTAAATTTGTTATCCTAACTTTAAAAAATATTTAAAAATCTATATTAAGTGTCACATATTTTAGTGGAGGTGTAGATTTTGAGTTTTGGATACCTAGTTTGATAGAGTCAACCTATATAACTTGATGCAATTAATATACTATGTTTGTGTTTGATGCAATTAATATACTATGTTTGTGTTTTCTTTTTTCATGTACTTATTGGTATAAAATTAAGAACATTTGAAGTATAAATAAACTATCATTTAAATACTTATTAATTCCTTAGTTAGATATTGTTATTCTTCATAATTTCCTATAACTAAATTTAGAGTGATGTCAAAATAGGATTTTGTGCTATGTTTTTCGAATAAATATAAAAAATATATGAGTTATTCATGAAAGAATAATATAATTCTTAAATAAGCCATAAAGAGTAAGTATAATTAGATTTAAGTAGAAAATGTGTTAAAAAAAAAAAAATTGGGGTCTCCGCCCCGAACCCCCATACAAAGAAAACTCAAGTCCCGATAAATTTCGCCCCCTAACCGAAAATCCCTGAATCCGCCCGGATCGTACCATTCGAGCCGTTTTTTTTTAATGCTTTTTCCAGAGGTATTCATTTCTTGTAGTTTGCGACTATTTATTTCCCATTACGCCCCGTTAGTTGCAAAGCAACTAAAAAGGTAGTATTGCCAAAATCCGCGAGGGCAATATTGGTATTTCCATTTCGATAATCGGTTTCATTTAATTAGTGTTGAACAACCACAATCAACTCATTTGAAAAATCATGCAATCTTGTAACTAACTATACTAAATTAAGTGTTTAATGATTTTAGTCAACATAATGAAATTGATATATTTAACTAAATTACCCAAAACAAATCACATATTAAGAGATAGGTAACTTTAAAATTTTACTATTAAGGTGAAGTTTATAATTAAAATTGAGATTCTGTTCGATTTAGAGAGCCACTACTAGCAAATGAATTAGCTACATAAAACAAAATAGCTTCATAATTCAACAAACAAAAATGTTTGTTTGGCAGTAATAATTGGCTTGCTTATCTCAAGTTTTTTCAAATAAATCAAACTAATAGTAGAATGATGTGATCATCCTTTCAAATTAATTTTGAAGATGTATTAATATTACTAGTACTATATAATAGATTTATTTATAAATTAAATAATCCAACTGACCTCAAAATATCTGACTGCTGCCCGTTCTCACACGCTCCGCTCTTTCCAATACGGTCAGCCTCTCTCTGCGCTCTATTTTCCCTTCCCGGGCAGCTCCATGCCTATGCTCTCCAATACAAATAAATATGTGATGCACGCTTTATATTCTCTCTTCAGCCACCACCACCAACTTGTCCGGTGGTGAAGGAGGTGCGCCGCCGCCGCCGCCGCCAGCTCAAAATTCTAAATCTCTGAAGTATCATTTCTCGAGAGAGAGAGAAGAATGGGTCAGGGGATGAGCTGCAGTTCTAGTGAGGAGCAGGGGCTGTTTAGTGCAGTGCAGTTGGGGGATTTGGAGGGTTTTGAAACCGTTTTGAAAAGTGATTCATCGCTTATTCATCATTCAACAGTGTATGATCGCAACTCTCCTCTGCATATTGCTGCTGCCAATGGCCAGATCGAGGTTAGATTCTCGAAAAGTGCACACTTATTTGGTGAATTTTACTTCTTACTTCTTGAGATTTGGGATTCGTGTTATGTGCGTTTCAGATTCTTTCATTGCTTCTCGACCGATCCGTGAAGCCGGATGTACTGAATCGGCATAAGCAGGTGAAAAATCTAATTATTCTGAGTTTCATTTTGATTGAATATTTTTTATCTAGATTAGTCATTAGTTGTAGAATTGTAGGGTTTCTAATCATTGAGTGGTTTTTTTGAACTTTTGATGAGTATAGACTCCATTGATGCTTTCTGCAATGCATGGAAAAATCTCTTGCGTAAAGAAGCTAATTGAGGCTGGTGCAAATGTATGGCTCCTAAAACAATCTCTCATTATGTATAAATCAATCAAAAACAGGCTATTTTCCCCTGCTAATGTTGAGTTTCCTTGTTAGATTTTAATGTTTGATACAATTAATGGAAGAACCTGCTTGCACTATGCTGCTTACTATGGCCATTTTGATTGCCTTGAAGCCATTCTTTCTGCTGCTCAAACCTCCCATGTTTCAGCTTCATGGTAGGCTCTTGTTCAAGAGTGACTTTTCTTATGTAGGAAATGTGACCTGCCTCCTAACTTTGAATGCCATGTGAACGAATTTATAGGGGATACTCGCGTTTTGTTAACATCAGAGATAGCAAAGGAGCAACACCGTTGCACTTGGCAGCGCGTCAAAGACGCCCTCAATGCGTTCATATATTGTTGGACAATGGAGCCCTTGTTTGTGCTTCAACTGGTGGATATAGGTAATCTTTCATAGGCAGTTTGTTTTACTCCAGTCTCCTATTTATGAACTTGTTTTCTTATTGATGATTCTGCAGCTTTCCTGGAAGTACTCCTCTTCACTTGGCTGCAAGAGGTGGTTCTCTTGATTGCATCAGAGAATTGCTGGCTTGGGGCTCTGATCGACTTCAAAGAGATGCTTCAGGGTATTTGGTCTTGCACTATACTTAGACATTCTATAATGGTTTAAAATTTCATAACTAGGTTTGATTGAAGTATTTCCCTTTTGTGTGCTTTTTGTTTATCATTCTTTATTGAGGAATAGAGTTTAGCAAATTAGATCTTTGTGAGTTGAGGATATATTTGGACCCTTATTTAAACTAGTGAAGTATGAAAAGCCGAAAATTCCTTCTTACCCGTGTTTGCTTATGTGATTACTATTTGTTTTTTAGTAGACTAAGTTTCTTAGTAATGTTCAGGAGAATATCATATACAGTAGCTTTAAGGTATCACCATGGAGCATGTGCAGCTCTGCTGAACCCTTCCTCTGCAGAGCCTCTTGTCTGGCCGTCTCCTTTAAAATTCATTAATGAACTAAACCAGGAGGCAAAAGCTCTATTAGAACAGGCCTTAATGGAGGCCAACATGGAAAGAGAAAAAACCATCTTAAAGGGAACAGTTTACTCTCTGCCATCTCCATCTGCTTCCGACTCTGGAATTGATGACGACGTATCTGAGGTAATCAAACTTCTTATGTTCAATGATGAACAGAATTAGACAGACATATCAATCTTGGCTGTTATATCTTGGTTCCAAAAAGTGTAGGGACTCATGAGATTATCTTTGTCTAGGCAAGTGATACAGATCTTTGCTGCATATGTTTTGATCAAGCATGCACGATCGAGATACAAGAATGTGGGCACCGGATGTGTGCACAATGCACTCTAGCCTTGTGCTGCCATAATAAGCCCAAACCGACAGCTGCTTGCCCAACTGTACCAGTTTGCCCCTTCTGCAGGAGCAACATAATCAGATTGGTAGCAGCTAAGCTAAGACCCGAGAATGATATGGACTGTGATTTCAACTCTTCCAAGCCACGCAAGTCATGGAGATCACGGAACTTCAGTGAGGCAAGCAGCAGTTTCAAGGGCTTATCAGCAGTGGGCTCGTTAGGGAAAATGAGTCGTGGATCGGGTAGGTTTGTTGATGAGGACAAGCTACTTGATAAGCCGGTGAGCCTTGAGACGTAAGGACAATGTTTGGGATCAAGAACTCGAGCTGAGCTTCGTATCTAAGGTCCCTCTGCCACAAGGGTAGATAGATATACAAAGATTGCTATGCATCTGCTTTGTAGATTGAGGAAATAAGCAAATGCATGATTGCAGGTTTCAGTGATAGGAGGGTATTCTTTGAAATCTTGTTGTTGTATTCATGGATTTTTATTCATTTGCTTATGCGTTTTTTTGTAAAATTCATTGTAATAGAAATGCAAGAATTTGAATCGAAGTAATGTAATGAAATGCTGTATATTTGTTGTTGAATCAAATCTTGGGCACATTTTGTTTGTTTACAAGAATGATCAGAGAGAGAGAGAGAGAGAGAGAGAGAGTAATGCTTGTGGTGTGATGAATCGTCCCATCTTTGGTAAATTATTTTTTGTACTTGCATCACTTTCTGGAATCACTTTGTAGGACATTCAGATAATGTTTATTTTTCATGGGACCCAACAAATTATGATGTCTTAAATTTGATGCTTTATTAAAATATTTATTTTTGTTGTTTCTGAATTATTATTTGAGTAGAGAGTAATTTCTTGTTGACACTCACGTGGTGCATGGTGATAAATAAATGTGTATATATATATATATATATATATATATATATATTTGCAAAACCAGTCAATTTAGATAAAATAAATAAGTTTATATCCACTTTTATAAAATTATACTTTTCTAACCACTTTTCAGTTTAAATAGTAAAAGAGTGGTAGTAAAACTTTTTCCATTCTATTATTGTTGGCTTGTACTCCTTCTATCTCAATTTTTATCGCTTATTTTCCCTAAATAGATGTCCGAATATTTGTGGTTCACTTCCGAAAAAGGTAAAGATTATGTGGACTAAAACTAACTATCAAAAAGTCAAACAATCTATTCTACACAACCTAAATTCTCATACCGAAATTAATTGAGCCAATGCGGAGGGAGTATTTATTTTCAAGCTCTCTCATTATTAGTCTTGTTTCATAAATTAGAAATAAATTATGGACCACAACCACTTTAAATAAATGGAATCGATCATCTTAACACATTTTCACTCACTTTCTTTATTTCCGTACGAAAAGAAATAAACCAACAATAAGGAGTAATTATCAAGTGGCTAAGTCGACTAGATTTATATATTCCCACAAATATCTTAGAGACATTAAGTTGAAAAAGAAGAAAAACAATAGATTAGATGGGGATGAAAGAGAAGTGTGTATTATTGGACACGGCATCGTGTCAAAAGAAAGCACCACTCCAACTAATTTCTGAGATCTTGACGTTAAGTATTTTGGTGGTTGGGAGAAATCATAAAAGGAATCAATGTCAGTTGGATACAATGAATGGATTTGAATCTTCAATCAAAAATAGACATCCAATTAACAACAAAAATAAAATATATCTTGCCCCAAAATACCGTAACAAACTAATTGCTGTTACAATTTGCAGCACAAACAAATGAAATCCAGACAAAACAGCAACAAATTTCAGCGTCGGCATGTCCGGATGGGCAAGAAAATGATGGGAAAAAACAAGATTTCTTATTCAAGAATGTGAAATCTTGAATGACTCATCCAAAGGTTGTTTGGAAGCATCACTCACCTTTTGATTTGATTCACAAGCGATTTCTTGTCGACATTTGATCATTTGGTGCATCCGTCGACATGGGACTCCAACGGTAAAACATCGATACCTGCATCTCATCCACGTTAAAATTCGCCATATATATATGATTAATGGCTGAAGTTGATGTCAATACATTGGTAGTGCAAGATCATTGTCGATACTCGATCCTATTTTTCGTGTCCCATTACATGTTCCATCAATGCATTGGTAGTGCAAGTCACGCATGCTTTTTTTAACAATTATCCCTAAAATAAATCTTACCCTTAGGGTTAACAAATCCAAATAAGGTAGTTTTAAAAACACAGACGTGTCTGTATTCTATTGGTGGAACATGGAATAAGACACGAAAAATGAGATAGAGGATCCTCTCTAATGCAAGATGGGAAGAACTATTAGGATAAGATACTATAGACCTGCATTATATAACAAGTGGACTAAAATTGAGAAAGGAAAGTTAAAGGCTCGAATTTGATTTACCAGTTTTACGGAGTGGCGAAAGGAGGGGCTTGAATTTGATTTCTGGTTGTGCATCAGCAAATGCATCTCTGAAGAATAAAGGCTCGTCTCCATCACAAGTGCAAACGGGCTTTTCGGTTTTAGCTATAATCATTGCGTAAATATCAATCTAGAGAGCTATCCATCTGCTGTCAAGAACTCCTTCAAATTTCTGAAAACTCCTTTGTCGTAAGGATTGATGAATCGCGTTTCAGTCTGGGGTAGGCCTGCGTAGAATATAGGACGTTTCATAACTCAAGAACGGTGTTCTAAACTAAGCTAAATTAAAGCATATCTGCATTTACTAACAGCAAAAAAAAAGAGAGATAAGTAATTTACCATCATGGGGGGTTACTGTACTCTGGAATTCTGGATACTCTTTCCAATTAATCTGCAAAAATGACACAAACCAACTATTTCTACACTTTTTTACTCAATAATTTTCAAAACATCAAAGCAAAGCATGTGACAACTTGGTCTTTGCTAAAGTACCCTTTTATAGACTCGAAAATCTCAATCTTGTTACATTTTTCTCAATAACTTGTATCAGAAAGTGGCTTACCTGGCATCATATAATTTCTTGATCAGATCAGATAAATAAAATGAAGGAAAGCAAAATGTTTGTTGTCCTTTATGTTTTCAGATTGGGTAGGAAAAAAAAAAAGTTAAGGTGGAATAGCCCCAAGGCCCCCAACTCTATCCTCAATCCATCCATCAGAGTCGGAAAAGGGTACCCCAACACAAAAAATTCCACGATACCAAAAATCGTGTAGTTCGAGGTATCAAAGAACATATTATCAAGCACAGAATCCTCATAAGCCTAATCTCATTGCTTTAACATGAAAATACAGCTTACCCATTCGTCAGTTTTGATGTTGAAACATGCGCAGTAGACATGCCACATTATGAATACCACCTGGGAGATGAAAAGTAATTAACTGGAAGATAACAAAATGAGCCATCTTACAATAATTGTAAGTGGACAAAACAAATAAATGAAACCCTAATTTCTGGATCAGAAATACCTGCCAAAGCACTTGAATCAGGCAAAACAACGTGGTGCCAACGACCAAATTTCTAGATTTAATAGCCTGGCAGAATCAAATCATGTTTAGCATCAGAATGAAATACCTCAGTTATTGGTATAAAACCACTGATCCAACCCATGCATCAAATGTAAGACAATGCTAACCAAGTGCATGAACAATGACCAAATTTAAGTCTAATAGCAGGAAAATCATATATTGTTTGCCATAAAAAAATACTTTAGCTATTGATAGCAAACCGGTTATCCAATCAGTGCAGCAAACATAAGAGGATGGTAAAGAAGTGCATGAACGTGCAGGAGAAATGCAGGAGAAATATAACATACCTCCTCTCCAACTTCTGTTGAGGTTGCAAACATAGCTGTAACTGGAGCCGGGAGGATTAAAGAAAATAGGTAAGATTATTTTAGCAGAAAATGTAGACCAAATATGCACAAGATAGACTTCATCACTTCAAAACTATAAACTTGCATATCAGTTCTGTCTCTCGTAAACGAATAATCACATATTTTTATAACTAAAGAATAGTGTTCTCTTCATGGTTCATAACAAAAATAACAGCATATACTGAATAGAAGCAAATTCATATGAGCTACCTCTTTTATGATTTT
Organism: Lavandula angustifolia; assembly: GCA_028984105.1. NCBI lineage: Eukaryota > Viridiplantae > Streptophyta > Magnoliopsida > Lamiales > Lamiaceae > Lavandula > Lavandula angustifolia. The sequence goes on from JAPVEC010000026.1 coordinate 564,526, forward strand.
TTAAAGAACTCAACCACATGATAAAAAGGAGTTTCCTGATGCCCTCTCAAGTAAAATGAGATTTTAAATATTGTCTCTGCTTAATCTTATTTCAAATGCATATCTACGTTTCTCACATTTATGCTAAATATAATGCAAAAGAGAAAGTAAAAGATGAAGAAAGTTGGTTTGAACTCACACTGAGAAGCACAAACCACAAAAGACGCCTCAGATATTGCAAAACCGACCATGAGCACTATAAAAAGAGCGTGATTTCTTTGGCCTGCATAGCAACCATAAACCAACCGCGAGCACTATAAAAGAGTGACTTCAAAAACATGTTTTTATCTTGAAAAGTAGATGAAGCAAGAAGCAATTACCTATACAGTTTCCAAAAGCAGGACAATGATGGTCAAAAGCAATAACATAAATGTTGCAGTGCCTACAATATCTTACCCTCCTGCATCTTGTAAATGCCTGGAAAAGAACATATAGTTTAGAACTATTAAGTAAATGCATATATAAAAGCAATGCAGAATCCGGTTTTTACTTTCTTACGAGGTAAGAAAATAATATATTTGCAGCATATTTTCCACTGCAGCTTTTCCAGCAGAGAAACATGATTATAAGATTACGGGCTTATTTGTGATCCTAAAGATCAATATTCTAATCTTCTCCCAGGCTACAATTGACCGCAGATTTAAAAATTGAACAAAACCCCAGGTCTCTCCTGTGCCTTAGAATTTCTCTCATCAGGCCAAGGCATGCTCAGTGTAAAGCCAAATTATTCACTAATTTTAGTTAATGGTCCAAGCAGAAATCAAGGGATAAAGGTTTTTCTAATGGAGGTTGAGGAAGGGGTTGGTGGGCATTCAAGATGACGAAGCATCTTACTTCTTCAACTGGGGACTCCTGATGTACAACAGAAGTCGAAACTTTCAACTCCTATACAAAATAAAACAATATATAAGTTACAATGGTTAATACTTAATAGTAAGCATAATGAAACAACTAACTAAATCGTACCACATCTCCCTGGGATTCAACTTCATCAATATAATTTCGGACAAACGGTTGAGCAAAACAATGATGGGCTAAAATGCCAGGGTCTGATGACATAATACTGAAATCAATAGTCCAATACTATAATGTCAGAAAAAAAAATGAAAGAATGAGTAGAAGTTAAAAACACACGCACTCAGGCGCGTTCCTGCACAAGCACACTAAATTAAATAATTTGTTGCCTTCATGCAGATATATTTGATGCGAGAATCCTTGATTAGAAAATGGGCAACTTACTAGCATAGGCCAATTAACACCATGATGATTTCTATGTTCAATACAATGTCCAACGAAGATGAAATTACTGCATAATAGAAAAACATAGCATCGATGATAAGTAAACACAAAAACCGAGAGGTAACTAAGTTTGTAAGGTCTTCAAAGTTCAAACAAGTTACAATACGAGCATCTCCCATCTATTACTATATATAGATCATTCAACAATGTGCTCATCTAAATCTTCTTTACACCAAATTTGCTTCATCAGATATGCAGATTAGTAAATAAATAACCATAACATGTAAGTGCCAACTATGAATTGTCTATAATGAGCCTTATGCTCCTTGGCTCTTAGCATATTCTTCGCTCACTCAAGATTAAAGAATTTGCAATTTTGTAATATGAAGGTGCCTAGGAAGTTACTTCAACCGGAATTCCAACTAAGCTAGCACTAACACCCTCTAATCGCATCACACCATAAATACATAATCAAACTATGAATCCAACGTTATATACAAAAAACAACCCAAAAACTAACTTCGACACATATCTGGAGGGGAAATCACAAGACTCTAAGTTGAAGAATCAAAATAATACCTCGGCGAACCACAAATATGTAAATAACCCAGACGAATAAAATGCTGAAGAAAACAAAAGCTGGCGCCGAAGCCCTCACTCCCGCAACCCTCTTGCACAATCTCCCCAGCCCCATCACAGTTACGAGCAATACAGCTGCAAAAATCAACGAAAAAGGGACAGAGATACTAAAATTATCGACTACAAGAATATAAAATATCGATACTTGATGCTTGTGCATAAATATATAAAGAACTCTACATGATCGGAGCATAACCTGAGAGTGGAAGAAGATAGAGAATTGATGAAGTTGGGAGCAAGAAAGGGAGCAACGAAAGTGAGAATTGTGTAAAGAAAACAGATAGTAGAGAAACCAAACAGCTAATGAAGGAAGACTTCTTCCAATTTGGATTTTGGCGGAGCGCAATTTCTCTTTCTGGTTCCAGCATCTCGTCAAGATTAGGGTTTGTGATTAGGGATTCAATTTGGTTGCAGTGTAACGGTAACATCAGTGTGTGAAGGGCGTAAGTTTAAATTTCTTTTCTTTAAATAGTGAAGGAGGAATTTTGAGAAAACTCCAGAAATATTATTCCAAATTGCATTTTAAGGAAGTCTTATTTGGTAGATGGGATATTATTTGTAAAAAGTAGGGGGAAAAGCCTTTTTTAGAAAAAATAGCCAATTGCGATAATAATGAATATAAGGAAAGAACAAAAATAATCACTTTTTGATATAATTAAATTGATTAAAATAACTATCTTCTTGCTTTATACATTTTCTAAATTTTACGTTAATTTGTTGCATTTAAAAAAGGTAAATTGGGTTTTTTTATTCCAAATTATGAGCGTTTGATCAATTTGTCTTTTTCTTTTTTAGTTAATAGTGTTTTTTAAATGTATTTTGTATAATTTTATTGGGAACTAAATTATCCAGAAAGATTAAAAATTAATTTAACCAATTTTTTTCTTAAAAATTTTAGTTTATAACAAATTAAAATGTCTAAGATATACTTTGATTTATGACAAATTAATTTTTTAATTTTAAAAGTTTTGATTAAATTGATTATAAATTTTTGAGTATTTGAATATTTTGATCCTCAATAAAATTATACATGTCATTTTAAAAAAGTTAACAAACTAAAAATTTAATGGAAGGACTTAAAAAGTTAACAAACCAAATTAATGAGGGAACAAGAGTGAGTGAAAATATTTAATTAGGCGGGCGAGTCGGGTAGGGATTTTCTATTTCACTTTATGTCCCACTACATGTCTCACCCTTTAAGATGAGGATATGTGTCATTTTAACCTAACTTCATGTCTCCATCTTTTTTTTTTTTACGAGGAACCCGCAGCCGCTACCTTTGGTGCGCACGGAGGTAAACCTCGCTCCCTGCAATATCCTGCAAACCACACAGAAGAGTTAAACCACCCTTAATGTGACAGGGTGACAGACTCACACATAGCGTGTCCAGTAGGAATTGAACCCATGACCTATCGGTAACTTCATGTCTCCATCTAATCTTTAATTGAGTAGATCTTGAGAGTAAGACATGTAGTGGGATATAGAATGGGATAAAAGATCCCACCCGACCGATGGGGCTTTTGGGGGTTGGGGAGAAAGGGGGTTTATTAAATTTTAATATTTTATATTTTTTGTGTTCATATTAATATTTTAATACGATTATATTCAAGAAAATTTCAATAATGATATTTTTGGTCATGTTATAATGGCTCTCTGGTGGAGATGTATTTATGCGTCGTTTTGGACCATTTACTTATTCTATAAGTGATTTACTTGTGTTATCTTTAATTTAATTATCAATGATGCGATGTTAAAGACATAATAATGCTTGACCTCAAAAGAGATGTGAATACACTTTTGGTGATAAAAATGAACATCACGAATCAATGATAGATAAATACTTCTTCCCTTCCATAATATAATGTCGTGCATTTTCAATTAAAATGTTAATCTTATTTCTAGAAAAAATAAAATATATTTAAATAAAAATTATATTCAAAAATCAAATAATGGGATATAGATAAAATATTGTTTAATTAACATATCTAAAAGTAGATGACATCACTAACGGAACTTCGAAGTAATAAATTATAAAAAAAATATATATATGTAAATAAAAAATTCTCCATTAAAAAGAATCAATCTTCTTCAGTTAATTTACACTTTACCCAGGGCGGCGCCCTGCTCGATAAACCCTAACCAAAATCCCCATTTCTTCCCCAAATCTCAAGCTATATATAAACAGTTGGGAAATTAATAGGTCCGCACATCCATTCAATAAAGTGTTAATCTCATGGATAGGAACTTGCTAGCAGCGGATCTCTCATCTCTCACTGAATCGGATCAAGCCCGTATTTCTTCGGTGGTCGACCAGATGCAAACTCGTGACAGGTATATACATTTACAAAATCGAAACTATGGAATTATTATTTGAAGTTCGTCAATTTGCGTTTCTTATGTCGTTTGATTTTATCGAATCGGAAACAGTGTCCAACGAATTAGATGATATAGTCGATTGTGGTGAATTTGGTTTATGCAGCTTCAGGCTTTTTAGGTTGCATGATTTACTACGAATTTATGCAACTCAATACATGAAGCAAGATTGAAACGTTCTCCTTAATACCAGTTCATTTCTTGTTCGTGGTGAATCTGGACGTTAAGGGAACAACATATTTATTAAATTTGTAATTGCATTCCATTTTCTGGTTTAGAGTTTTCTTTTCTTTTTTTTATAAAAATCTTTTGATTGCCTCAAAATTTGGGGACTTGTTCAATATCAGCTTTATGTATTGGAAAATCTTTTGTAGAAGCTGGTCTTGCTGTGGTTATACCCTATAGCAAAGCTTCTGAATTGCTTAATAATGTTCGGAATGTCTGAAATTATCATTTAATAACTTTCTTTTGCCTGTTTACTTTTCTTCTTCTTTCTGTATCTTATGCTGCATTGTTGTGATAGAAGTATAGACATTTTAAGTATTTGCAGTTCCCTGGTGTGTTATTTGTTTACTCGTCTTAAGCCTACAGCTTTTAGGCGCAAACCGTGATTTGTGAAAGTATTTCTCTTTTAAGGATTGATCACCATTTAGACCTTCTCTCTGCATTTCCTTGGCCACAACTTTCAAAAGATCCTTAATCCTCATATGAAACACAATTTGATGAAATAGGACAAAACGAATTCCCTTCGAACAAGCTACTCCCTCCGTTCCATAGAAAGTGTCCTCTTTCTATGGGGTACGGAGATTAAGAAACTTGTATTGTGTGGTATGTGTTGTTTGACTTTTGGGTTGTTAATTTTGGTCCACACATTGTTTGTTTTTTTTAGGAACATGACACTTTCTATGGACAGTCCAAAAAGGAAAATAAGACACTTTCGGATGGAATTATTTTTTAAAATCATAATTTGTAGGACTCTTGAATTGGAAATGTATTAGGAAAGTTTTCACTTCTTGCTGTCTTAGCTGAAAAGAAAGTAGAAATGCCGTTCCCATCAAAGCCATTACAGTATCATTGCTTCAATTCGACAGAAAGGAACGAGATAAAAAGTTCCTTGCAAGATTAGGCAGTGCTATTCTGCATTTAGGCATGCAGGAAACGACGTTAGGATACTGAAAACGTGGTAATATCATCTCATGGTTATATTATATTGAGATGATACATGAATTGTTAGACTTCTGTTGTGCTTTTTATGGCAGACTTACTTCAATGGCTATGTCAACTTGTCAGTTCTCAGCTGATAAAATCTCTTCTTTTGTCTCCTCTCCAGCCTTAGTTTGTATAACAAACTCGCACAGAGATGTTTTAGTGACTGCGTAACTACCTTTTACCGTAAAGCACTAGGTAAGCATGAAGAAATGTGCGTGCGGAGATGCACCGAGAAGTTCTTGAGGCTCTCAACTAGTGTGTCAACCAAGTTTGCTGAAATCAGCCAAGATGGTTCTGCTTCTCCCCAGTAGATGATGATGATGATGATGATGATGATTCTCACTTTTTGTGTTATTCTTTTTAGCAACTAACACAATGCTCTTTTATACCCTCCTTGCAGTTTTGCAGATACTGATTAACGTTACAAGGTGAATTGCCTCTAGTGTCTCAGTCTTATTTTTCTGTACATAATTATACATCAAGAAATGTTGGATAATTCACGAGTATTCTTGCCCTAACAATCTTTGGTTTGACTTTGATTTTTCTTATCAAAGAAGATTAAGGGGTGTTTGGTATCAGTTTGGATCTTCTGTCACACAATCTCGTATCTAACTGGTGTCCCATGAACAGTTCAACTATAAAATCAGATAACCCTAAATTCAAATTATATGACTTTCCGATTTATGTGGTTACATTTAATTTTTTTTATTAATTTCTTCAAATGGGCCATCTTTTACCAATTTAATTTTTTTATATTATAATCTCGTACGTATTTAGTTCGACCAATACAACCAATACACGCTATCTTATAGAAAGAAGTTATAAAATATACTTATATATAAAAATAAATAAACATTATTGGAGGGTCTTTGGTGGAATAAGTCCAATTGTACATTCAATCTATCTGGTTGCATCTCCTAAATTTCAGTTCAATTCGCATCTCAAAAACCTAAAAATAATTATGTCCAAATTATTAGATTACCTTCCATTATGGATCGTACTAGCGACGGTGGCGGGATTGCTGCTTCTGATTGCGCTCCTCTGCCGCCTCTGGCTAGTCCCGTTGATAGCCAGGTGGTACGACGGCCGCGACGTGGTCCCCACCACCGCTCTGCTCGCCGCCGCGGGTCCGCCGGACCGCGGGGACGTCACGATAGTGTACACTACGAGCGGCGGCGGCGGAGGAGGGGTGGGGTGCGCCGTGTGCTTGGAGGAGTACAAGGACGGGGAGATGTGCGCGACGATCGTTGCATGTAACCATCGGTTTCATTCGCTGTGCGTGCTGCCGTGGGTGATTTGGCATCACAGCTGCCCGCTCTGCAGAATTGCTGTTTGATCGGAAACACCTCTCTCTCTCTCTCTCTCTCTAGATCTTAAGGTGCACCTCTCCCTTTTTCAAATCGGTATTTGTTGATTTTTTGGGTGCATATTTTGCTGTCCACGTTGCCGCATTGGATTATATCATCGAATTGTAAGATCCGTCTGAAAAAATTTAGAAGTTGGGATATCATTTTTTCAATTAGGGAAATCCCAGCTCTCTCTCATGATCAAGAAATCCATTATCTGTTGGATTAACAAAATAATCAAACAGATCCCAACGAATTTTATGGATTTGAGAATCTCAAGTTCTTAGCATTCTTGATACTTAATGCTGTTATTCCTTATTCTCCTCTCCAGTCTTAGGTTGTAATTACAACACACTCGCAGAAGATGCTTTGCGGCCAGTCTTAGAGAAGAAGAAATCAGGCTATGAATGAGGGTGACGATGTTCAAATCAACCAAACAGCATCACTCATATTTGCTCTGTTGTATATAATCCAATTGAAGTAGAAAGGATTTCTGGGCAACAAGGTTATTGTCACTTGTCCGCCTAGTTGATGAACAAATAAACATTTGTATGACTTTCTCTCACTTGAATTGTGATTGTGGGAAATATATGATGTATTCGCCAAAACTGTTGCTCTATAAAGCTCCTTCATCTAAGCCGCAAAAGATAGAAAAAAGAATGAATTATCAAAGTTGATCTCCATACCCGGTCTTAATATCAGATCGAACGAAGGACTTGAGTCGCTGCAGTAGATCGACGCAGTGATAGTGAGACGAAGTTGAGGCGTCCGCTTCAGGAGTTACTATTCTCTGGCATGGCGATTCCCATTTCGCCTCCAAGTAAGGCAAGGACCGCCACGGGGGAGAGGCATCGAGTTTTGCTCGAGAGAGTACGTGGAAGCTTCCACCATGATTTGAAGAATCTGCTTGAGCTTTGCCATGGTGCCTACATAGACTGCAGGAAGAGACTTCAGAACTAAGCTGTATGGCTTCACAGCTCTGGCTATTTGGAAGTGGCTTCTGAAGTCTATGTCAATGATGTATCTCTCCGAATCTTCACCATTGTTGTGTGCAATCACATCTATGAATTCATGTTCACCTAGATTGCCATATAGAATCGAACAACTATTAATTATATTTTTGTGGGTACATTTGAAAGCAAGTTATACTACATGATTTGATGTTGGAAAAGTATGTACAGCCTCGATAAAGTAATAACCTTGGAATTGGAAGAAAATATTCATTTAACGAAGTTATTACTTATCGAACATTATTTTAATGCAATAACCTAAATCGGGACCGGAGGAAATTATTATCTAAGCGAGATTATTACTCCATCGAATATTACTTTATCGAGGTTTAATTGTATAGATAAAACATACCTCCAAGAACTTTGCCATCACCGTGCCATTTGGTTGCACATACTGCTGCATCATAACCGGAAGACTGTAGAAGCTTCACCAGAGAGTTGAGAATGCAGCTAGCACCGCATGCATCCGGCATCTCAACTCGGTAAGTCTCGGATACTGAGAGAATCAGGGATTTGACAACCAACATCAAGTCGCTTTCGTACTGGTCGACCGAGCGATTATAGAACTGCAAGGATGAATTTGTTCAAGTGAGAACAAGATGCTGAAATGAAGTTGTTATTTCAGTTATACTCAATTCAGAGCAGATTAATCCACAATCTAAGACAACGTCGAGGCCCCTTCTAATGAACACTAGAACTGATGTTGATGCTAAGAAAATGAACGTGAAGCAACCCATCACATCTTCATAAGCTATAACATGGTAAATGGTATCTCTTTTCAATGCTTTGTGACACTAATCTGCACTTTGTACATATTAATGCAACTATGCAAGTAATCAACCAGTGTGAAGAATGATGAACACTAGTACAGTCGTACGGATAAGGATTGAAAATATAGGTTCCAGATTCACCTGACATTCAAATTAGGGAGAGATAATTCAAACTATTAAGAGATTGACCAAAATCCAAACAACTAGGTAAGTAAAATTACTGCTATATGTGGATTTTGTTAAATCTAGGTCAAATCAGTTCAATTACAATGTCTCCTTGCAATCCAGCTTTAACCATTAGACAGATATGTATAGGATTTAGGGAGCAAACTTGGAACACATTGTCTTCCTGTAATGTTCCTAAGGATATCTGAATCATGCTTTACATATAAGGCCGAAAAAAACAAAGGAAAGAAACCAAAACTTAATTTATACAGTACCATCTAGAAGTATATGACTGAAAAATGAACGCAAAATCAAAATACAATTCCAATTGCAATGCACCATCAACGTTCAATTCAGCATCAACAAGCATTCCGAAACATAAAACTACTAAATCTAACTCTCAATTTGAATAAATAATTATTCGATCGGACCAAATTCGCCGAAATTTTCAAGCCTATTTCACATTCAAAATTGCATCATCGACACACACAGACTGGCAGACACAAACAGTGATAATTACATATGCACGGAAAAAGCATTCACAATTAGAGAATAAAAAAAAGTACTCACCGAGATTCGGTTGGCGAGATAAGCCAAGTCGGATAGGCCGGAATCGCTGTCGCTGCTGCACCACGACTCAGCTCCTGCGCTTCCGATCTCCACAAAATCGTTCACCATATCGGCCAAATCATGCTCGCTTCCCGTACTCCGGTACGAAAACTCGCCGCCACTGCCGGAGCGCTGCAACCAATTGTAGGCCAACAAGCCCATTCCTCCACCGCCGTTCCCTACCGGTACTCGGCTCCGCATCTCCGACTAACGCCTTCTGAGAATCTGTTGCGAAATTCGTGAGCGTTTCGTGAATTTGACTATTCTGATTAGGTTTTCAGTTTTCACCTTTCAATCTGGCAAGAAGTTCTGAGTGGGGAATAAAGAAATTTCTTGGTAGTTCGCGAAACAGCTTTTTTATGTGGCGGGCTTTGCGCCTTTTTAATGAAGGATGGAAGATTTAAAATATTTTCCAAAATCAATAAAAGCCGTCTACGCGTTTAGACTTTATTGCCCCTGTGGTGCTAGCAAGCCAGAATTTCCAAAATCAGTAAAATCTTTACAAAAGTATGAGTGAATATTATCATGTTGTGTATACGACTTTTATATATTATGTGTGTATCAGATCACGTATTTACATATGGTAAATATGATTCATATATTTTTTCTATTCTAGTTCAGGTCTACAACTTAAGTTGTAGACCTTATCGTTTAAAATCATGCAATATTTTGAAAATAAAAAAATACAAGAAAATACAATCAAAAATATTATTTAATTAAAGTTAAATTCTAGATCACAAGGTCTTGTGGATCTGGTCTAGCGTATAAATTTTCTATTTTTTTAATAGTAAATGACATATGTCAATATCTTTATGGTGTGGTACACATAAGAGTATACGAAAATAGTACATACAAGTCGTTCGATTCTACCTCGATTAATTAACTGAGTCAACTCTTCTATCTCTCATTTTGCTAATTTTTCCACAAAAACGGGCATAAATACCATTAAGTACGATCAAGTAATTATTTATTGCTCGAATTCGAATTTGACTCGATGAAATTTTAATTAATGATTAGTCAATTTCGAGTTTGGAAACAAACAAAATATCATTATTAAATAAAATATTATGTTATTATTGGTACCCAATATTCTTTTCTAAATGTAGGTGTCGACCTTATTCGGATAGAATTTTCCTAAAAATGGTGGGTGGCAATTTAAAATTATTTAAAAAAAAAAATAAAAAAAAAAATTGCGTATCGCCGCTGGTTCGCATTCAAACAATGTGCGCACTGACGCGGAAGGATTAGGTGGCCCAGCATAAACGACCACGACCTCCCCCAGTTCACTTTGAATTTTCTTTCTGTTCAAATTTTGGTCGCTGCAACCATATTTGATTTGGATATTTTATTTGAACCATATTTGATTTGGATATTTTATTTTATTTTTTGATTCATGAAATCCGCAGCCGCTACCTTCGGTGCGCACTGGGTAAACCAGGATAATTTTAATGGAGATGCGGAGATTTGGATATTTTATGTTGTAGAAAGTTCACTTGGAGTCTTTATTTTTTAATTTCATGAGTTTAATATTTATATTTTTTATATTTAGATGAGATGACCATACTTTTAGTTTATAAGTTCGGATTTACTATTATAGTTTTAAATATTTAAATATTTAATAATAAGCATGTTATAATTAAAATAGCTAGAAAAATTATGTTTTATTGGGATAGAACTAATGAGCTATACAGATATTGAGATGGGCCATAGTGTTCCAATTCCCCCACTACAATAATAATATTGGAACGAATATGTGCCTTAATTGATTTTTTTTTTTAGATTTTTGTTTAATTCTTTCCCTTTTTTCATATAGAATTATTTTGTTTTGAGATTATGTAAGTAAATGATTGTTAATGTATTTATTATAATATCTTAACCAACTATTGTGGTATAGTATTTAAACAAATTATTAATATGTTATACTCCACTATCCAACTAGTTACTAAGATGTAAAAATTGATCTCAAATAGCCAGACTTGATGAATAACTTTATCTTCAGCTAAGTCGATTACGAAATTTTAACACCAAACAAATTAAGCATAATTAATCCGCCTCTATGGGCTAACTGGATTTGGCCCAAAAAGTTCAATTATAAATTATTATTTTATTTAATAAATAATTATATGGTTTATTTATAAACTAAAATAATATAGTACTAGTATTATAATTTAATTTGTTATCCTGTTGGCCCAAATTCATAAGACTGCCGGTTGGACTGGGCTGGATTGGCCCATCCCATACACTATATAATGTTTATTGTTATAGCGTGTATTTATTATACAGTTAAATCTTGATAAAGTAATAACTTTGGGACCGAGTAAAAATATTTATTTAACGAAGTTATTATTTTATCGAATATTATTTTAGTGCATTGACCCATATCAGAACCGAAAAAAAGTATTATCTTAGCGAGCTTATTATTTTATCGAATATTACTTTATCTAGGTTTAATTGTATTAACATCTAAAATATGTATTGTTATCGTTAATGAATAATTTAAAATAAAATAAAATTGCACTTCAAAATGCATTACAAGATGAAACCTCCACACTTGTAATAACAACATGCGAATCAAGATCTCATTGGATGGCGTAGTGGTGAAGGTGGTTGACCCGAGACTGAAATGTCATGGGTTTAATTCCCATTGGACATGCTATGTATGTCTGTCACTCTTTAGGATGGTTTAATTCTCATGTGTGGTTTGCAAGCTATTGCACATGATTGATGTTTACTATGTGCGCACCAAAAATAGCGGCTGCAGATTCCTCGTTAAAAAAATAATATATAATATGCGAATCAATGACCAAATCCAACATTCTTATCTTTATCTTACTTTCCATGAGAGTTTACTATATTCTTTATCTTTACTTGACATTACGAAGAAGCATTGCTTGACAATTAACATGGAATACTAAGTACGGAAAAAAGCCTTTTACCCAAATCGTACTTTTCCATCACTCTATACGACGAAAACTCATTGCAGTTGCAGAAGCGGTTGATCGGCGGCGAGGATGAAGAAGGAAGATACGGTCAAGTTGATAAGCGCCGAGGGTTTCGAATTCGTGATCGACAAAAAAGCGGCTATGGTTTCGCAGACTATCCGGAACATGCTTACCTCTCCAGGTCTAATATTTCTAAAGTCCTGAATTGAAAATGTTGGTGAAGCAATTGTGATTTTCAGAGTTTTTTTTTTTTTTTAGGAATTTGAATTATATGCGTATATTTGGAGTACTTCTGTTAAATAACTGTAATTCTTGGCATATCAACGCGTTCATGTTGTTTGTAGAGGCCTTTTTCTTGTAGCATGATGAATAATTGTGATTGAGTTCGATAATTGCGTCTTCTGAGATACATGAAGATATTGAGACTAGTTTTGAAAAAATTGGGGGAGAAATTAGTTTGTGTTTATCAAATGTTGATTAATAAAGAAAAATCATGGATTCTGGAGATTTATGTGACTTGAGTTATAGTTTTTGTTGGATTTCTTATATATTTATAGGTGGATTTGCCGAAACGGAGCATAGAGAGGTAACTTTCCCGGAGATAAGCACTACTATTCTGGAGAAGATTTGCCAGTATTTTTACTGGTCTCTTCAATATGCTAGGTTTGCTCCTCTTCTATGTTATCAATGTGTTCATTTTCAAGCATAGTTCAGTTATCTGCCTACAATTATTACTTGGTTTTAACGGAGTATGAGTATGATCCTCGTTATTTTTCACTTGCTCGGTGTATGTTTGGCAGACACTCTGGATAGATGTATGGCTACTAAAAAATGTTGATTTGCTCTTGTGATAAATTGTTGAATATTGATCGTATTTATGTGCAAGCGAGAACTATACGTGTTTTAAAAAGCACGACTGCACGACTACTTGATTGAATGAGAAGATTAATGTGTATCCTTCAAGAGTACTGCTGTCATTTTCAGATGAGTATATCTGAGTGAAATATCTTAACATAACCACCCTGGGTACAGGGGATAGACAGTTGGGATCTTTATGATTTATGATTCGAGTTTTATTCTGAAAACACCATGCAAAATCTGAAAAACATTGCAGATCTATTTCCATTTTTCTTCCTTGGGAATCTCCTTTGTTTTACTGCTTAATCAGAAAGAGAATGTCCAGCAGTATGGGAATATTTGGGATTTTGGATGACTGACTAGACACATTACTGTTTTCAAATGCACTTCGCTTAAAACCATACATTTCTTTTTCGTATTCTTATTTTCTCCGGAAATCTTTCCTGGAACACTGAAGCTGCACAAGAATCTCACTGGTACATGCTTTTGAATTTCTTAATGGCACTCACCTGAGTGGTGAGAAGTGAGAACTATACCAAATGCACGGCAAAATGATGGTGTATGCTAGGTTCTTTAATTATAGTTTCTAATTCTCTAATCTCTAGATTTTTCATATAAGTATTGATGATAAGACGGGTTCTTTGTAGTGGCAAGGAGACCGAGTTCCACATTGAACCCGAGCTCACGTTGGAACTTATGATGGCGGCTAATTATCTACACACCTGAACCAGCTCCAATTACGCTCCTGCAACATCTCTAATCTAACTTCGTAAGTGCGTTGCTTATCATGCTTCATCTTTGTTTGTGCAAAGTTTCTTGATTTTTGTATTTTCTCATTCTTTCCCTTAAAACATCATCGCTTGCCACTTGCCAGTGTACACGAACAGGGGAAATTTCGCAGTTTCCCCATCTCTTCATATATCTATTATAGTTTCGCATTTCCCCCCATATCTTCTTCATGTTTATCATTAATGCCAACAGTAGTATCCAGTTATCTAACATTTGGGAGATGGAGGAGGTGCTGCTGTTATTATGCAGAAGCTCAGTGTTCTAATAACCGACGCAGTATTTATCAGTTCGTCTTTCTACTATGTTGTTAGTATTCGATAAATTCAGCACCTGTAGTGTTATGATTTGTGGATTGCATAGATTAATGGCAAGGCATTTTAGACAAAGTGACTGCCTGCATATATTCTGTAGTATGTAAATTCATGCTCAATGTTAATTGCTATTATTGAATCTTTATTTAATTAAATATGCGGATAATTCTGAATTGCAAATCTTGTAGTGTGTAATGTTTCAAATGATCATATTTCATCAGGTGGACGTGCCGGAGTGGTTATCGGGCATGACTAGAAATCATGTGGGCTCTGCCCGCGCAGGTTCGAATCCTGCCGTCCACGTTTTTTTAACCTTGTTTTTAACTGTTGATCTTAAATTGAGTACTCATAATTGTTGAATTCTTAGATTGATTTTGATTGGTTATCTGCATTTCATTATTAAGTTCATATTGTAGAAGTCAATATCGGGGCTGATTTTTCCAATGAACTTTTTGAAATAAAGAAACCTTTATTACCTAAAAAAGATGAGCCACTAATTATGAATTCAGTCATTCATAATAAAAAAAACTTATTAGAAATAAATAAATTATAATAATAATATTGTAAATTTCTACCGTATGCAAAAAAATATTAAATTCAAAGTTCATGTGTAAAAAGTGAAACAGTAAAGAGTTTGCGTATTTACTGGTAAATTCGATAAGGTGGATGTTGACTCACATGACACGTTAGTAGCCACGTTATTTGGGGAAATGTCATGTCCGTTTTGATTTTTGACTCTTGTGCAATTTGAAATAAATCAAGAGCTGATGTATTTATGGATTATATTAATAGTTCGTGTGCAAAAAGAGAATTTAAAAAAACTTGGTGTATTTAGGGGAGATTATATACAAGAAATTTAACGTGATTACGGTGAAGGGAGGCAACCAACCCAAAAATGCATTGATTTAGGCTCATTGTTTTGTATAATAGATATTGAAAACTCTTAAATATATATATATATATAGGGAGTGGTTCCCGTGTGAACAGTCCTTATCGTGTGAACACTGCACTTTAAAGACAAACGTATTGCATTTTCAAGGTAAATATATTGCACTTTACGTTCTGCACTTAAAGACAAATGTACTGCACTTTAAAATGCAATATCTTTGCCTTTAAAGTGTAGTGTATTTGTCTTTAAAGTGCAGTGTTCACACGCACACGATAATAGTTGTTCACATTTAAACATCCTCATATATATATATATATAAATTATACAATCTTAACCTTCATTAAATAAACAAACTAAAATTATATTTAAAAATATCTGAAAACAAAATTTAAATCTGGACTATTAAATTAATGAAATCTAAGGCCATGATTAGTTTCTAGTTCTCAGAAATAGGGAGGATTCTCACAAGATCCACACTCTTTATATATATGTATATATATTTGGAAATAAAATATTTATTTCCCTTTTTAAAACATAAATAAATCGTATTTCCATTTATGTGCTTTATTTTGAACTGCCAACTGAATCATAAGAAAAAGTAATTGTAGTACAAATGCATAAATATAGAGAAGTCAAATATTTCGGAATATGGCTACAAGGAGAACTATATTTTAGTTTAGATAGTGACATTTCTTTTAAAATTTGACCCAATCTTGAGTCTACTTGTACTAGTATAGTCTGTCGCACTAAATTAAATTATGCAGTGGACACATAAGAGACCATCACACTATATTAATGATCCCCAGCCTCGAACGATTAACCCTCACCCTCTATAACTCCGCGCGAAATTCCGAAATTATCCCCAGGATGAACGCCGGCGGACACATGCACGGCATGGCGGCGGCGCCACCGCCGATGGTGCAACGCCGCCGAGATCCTGTTCGACGGCTGGCCCGGCCGCGACCGTCTCGGGATGTACGTTTTGGCGGTGGCGGTGGTGTTCTTCCTCGCCGCCGCCGTCGAGTGGTTCTCGCACTGCAGCATTCTGAAGGAGAAGCGGCCGACGGCGGCGGCGGGGCTGCTGCGGACGCTGATGTACGCCGTGAGGGTGGGATTGGCGTATCTCGTGATGCTCGCCGTTATGTCGTTCAACGACGGCGTGTTCCTCGCCGCCGTCGCCGGACATGCGGTCGGGTTTTTCTTCACCGGGAGTAGAGCTTTTAGTAAGACGGCGGGTTCCGGCAAGGGTTCCGATCTGCCGCCGATGAATTGTTGATGATGTGTAGTAGGTTGCTTTGGTAATAGGTAGATTTTAGAGGGTAGTTTTAGAAGCAGAAAATTCGCTTGTTTTAATTTTAATGTATTTCTTTAAATAAATGATTTATGTTTATTTTATGCTAAAAATGAACTTAATTTTTCCGTTTGAGAAAGAAATAGCTTAATTTAAATTCTTGATTAAATTAATAAATAAATCACAGACCCTATCACATATATAGGGGTAGTATTAGTATACATGTTTATCTAATTAATGCTTTTATTATTATTAAATATGCTATAAAACTTAGTACTCATCTGTCCCGCTATTTCTGTCCTACTTGCCTAATCGGGTTGTCCCGCTATTTATGTCATCTTTCCTAAAGTAGTAAAAATTACTTTTAAACATAAAATGAAGTGGGTCCCCCTTACTCACTACTCAACCCCACATTCTTATACTCTCTCTCTTCAAAAATCTATCTCTCTCTCGATTATGTTCCGCTCCGAACTCAGAAAATTATGATTTTTATCTTTTTGAAAACTTTAGATTATTTCTTCAAATACAATATAAAAAAAATATAAACAATAAAAATCGATTGCATTTCACTAGCCTTGCAAAAATTTGGATAATTCTCATTTCTTTCCACCAATCACTCCTCGAAAAATGTGTCATTTTCTTTATACAATTAAAACTCATAAAATACACACTAAATTAAAATTTCTTAATTTCCGTGTCGAAGTCAACTGGGACGTTTTTAGCGGAACGGAGGGAGTATTTAGTTGCAAATATATATATTGAGACTTGTGAATTTGGAGTAAGGTGACATCATTAATTGGGTGGCATGGGCCGTTTATTGGATCACACTATGTAATTTTGGATTTAGAGAGGGGATTGGGCCTAATTAGGGTTAGACTACTAAGGTAGGTTAGGTATGGCCTTTGTAAACATGGGTTTGGGCTTAATTAGGCTTAAGGATTTATGGTTAATAGAAATATTTTAGAATTGTATAGAATATTATCAAGAATTTAAATGATACAATTAGATCAAATTCATCTCGGTCGTCTATACTTAGAATTATGGTTATATAGGATCTTACAAAATTAATTTGTAAATTCATGACTCATGTACACATTCTCTTACAATAAAAAAAATATTTTGCAAGTTATCTCTAACATAATAATAGTTGTGTTTAGCATTGAGAAATGACTAACTCGTAACTTTAAAGCCAAATTCATTTACACATGCAGGATGAGGACGAGGATTTCTATAAACCATCTTTGTTTGGGTGTGTTATTAGTGAATTAACATTGACGATGTGATTAAAATCAAATTGACAGTGTAGATTCAAGGTTGACTATTGTAATATAATCTGATACCAAATTTTTATATATTAATTTTGTTTTAATGAAATGCTAATATTTCTCTAATTATTTTCAAATGAAGGATTAAGAATTAAGATACCTCTATAAACATATCTCAAAATAAGAAATAGACGTAAATTGTATCCGCATCTCAACTTATCATATTTTTATTATTTATCAATGTCGGGGAATACCATCTTAAAAGTGAGGCAATTTCTAAAATAATACTAAAAAAAATCCAAAATACTACACAAATTAATTCTAAAAATATTAATATTATCAATTATCAATCTATTACATGTATAAAAAGGTGATATCTTCTACATTATCTAATTAAGCTTCTCTAATTAAAACTTCCATTTCCAACCAATAAAAATAATAACTATAATATACTATAGTTTAAATAACAACACTAAATTTGAAAAAATTGTTTTATCTATACCTAATAGGCTAATACCTTAGGTTACATAAAAAAGTTATTAAAACATACTCCCTCCGTCCCAAAATTCTTGTCCAATTTGCTTTTTGCACGGTTTTTAAGGAGAGTTGTTAGTTGTGTGTAGATTGGTATAAAGTTGTGGTCCCACAAAAAAAGTTGTGTGTAATAATTTACTAAAAAAGGAAAGTGGACAAGAATTTTGGGACAACCCAAAATGGAATAGCGGACAAGAATTTTGGGACGGAGGGAGTACTTCTTTAATAAATATAATAATACTACCAGATAATAAATTAAAAATAAAAAAAATCCAATTATAATTTTAATTTGATTAAAATACATATGAATGGAAAAAAAGAATTCTAAATAAAAACACTTCACAGAACAAAATGTTGTTTTTTACAAATTAATTAAATTATTTTTGAATTTTCATTTATAAGAAAATTTTATTTTAAATATTTCTTACAATTAAAATTATATTTTATTTTGTCGTCGTTATTTTTAATTATAAAAATTAACATCCTAGCTATCTTTGTTATGAATGAAAATGTAAATTTTATTAGAAAATATAAGATTGAATACAATTTAAAAATTATTTCCTCAAGCTGAGAATTAATTTTTGTAGGTAATATTTCGAGAATTAATTTCTGGAATTATTTTTTTGAAAAGTTTTACTTGGGTAATTTGCTCTCTTAGATATGCAATAAAATTATCTGCCATTTGATAATGTTATATTAATAAAATATAAAATCTATTCACAATTAACATTTACGAAAATGGAATTAAGTCAAAACAAAGCCCTAAAATTTGGGCGTAGGAACAACTAACAGTTTTTTTAGAGAGAGAGAGAGAGAGAGGAGGACTACTGGAGGAGGCCTCCCCAAGCTCAAGAAGGGTGGAAGCGGAGGGGTCGAGTCCAACAGTCTCCATCCAAAACAACTACAAGAGCGCACCGGATTTATAGACTGCGAGTGCGACGATGATTTTTTCTTGTTTCAATTATGCTACTCATTATTTTATTTTTTGAATTTTCGCATAAGATATAGTCGCCTCTTCTTCATCTCCCACTTTTAGTTTTCTAATATTTTGAATTTCTTTGTTATCCTAATCCTTATTTTATCCCTTTCTAAATCGAGATTCATATCTATGCATCCATATATTCGCTTTTTCTTGGTTTCTCGCCATGAAATAGTGAAGAATTTGTCCTTTTTTCCCGTATTAGTTTGTTAATTGGGAATATAGGGTTTGTTGGGGTTTCAATTTTCCTTTTTCTTTTCTAGGGTTTGTAGCAGGAAGATTGAGGTGAGGAAGCTATGGCGGCGAATGGGCAGGGGATAGAGCCTGCCTTGTTGGATGACATAATCAACCGTCTCTTGGAGTTTCGGAATGCGCGGACTGTGCGTCAGGTGCAGCTCTCGGAGAATGAGATCCGTGCTCTCTGTACGACGTCGCGTGAAATCTTCCTCTCTCAACCCAATCTTCTTGAGCTCGAGGCTCCGATTAAGATCTGTGGTATAATATCGCTTCAATTTCTAGCTTTGATACTGATTGAATTGTTTGATGACTTTCTTGGGTCGAAACCTCATATGAATAATAATTGATAATTAATGAATCTAGGGATCAACTTTTGGCCCTTTTCTTAATGGGAATATGGTCCATGAGTTGTGGACTTTTGTTTGCTCTTTTATGATCCGGTGCGTTGTTGCCTTGCATATAATGTGATTTTGCTGCTGTTTTGCACGATTACAATGACTTTTGCTGTCTGATTGTTGGTAGTAAATGCATCACAATGCGATAATGCATCAAAGAGGAATTTGGTACATGGACCCGTATAGTTAATTAATTTGAATAGGATTTTGTTTTACAAGAAGTGAATTTTTTATCTTATTTCAAATTTATATTATAATTTGTATACAGTGAAACATGTTTTTCCAAAATTTTATGAGCAGTATTCTCTTCTTTAAAGTACATGAGCTTAAATGGTATGCCTTGGGCCCACGTGCATTACGTTTTTCACGAATATTGCTTTTGATACTACAGCGTTGCTAGTTATGAGTTGGATATTGTACATTTCTCTAGCTGCACTAATGACGAATAACTACCTTCTGGATTTTATCGTCATTTCTCACACTGATGTTGATTCAGACTTATTACATTTTGCCTCTTTGGCGACATATTTTGCACTCCTTGTCTTCATTTCAGTAGTTTGTACGTGTGCTCATCATACTTCAGTTTCAGTCTTGACTTCAATCAATTTAATAATCGATTGGTTTTTTCCATGAATCAGATCTGGATATGATTTTCATTCAGATATTTTGGTGAATCTGATTTAACGGTTTCTGACATGTGGAAAATGGGTTGGGCCTAATGTCCATTGATATCAGATGTACGGGTGATTCCCAATATTGCACAAAAATTATTGGCCTAGCCACATGTTTGAAATATTCTTTTTCTAGATCTTTAGTTCCCGTTTTTATGTATAATTATTTTAAAGATATGGTTTCTTGTCTTTATTTTAGGCGGAGTAGATTGTACTATTAGCTTAATATGAACCTTCTTTTTATTTAAAGAAGAAGAAGAATAGTGCTTATATTTCTATGGCTATAAGTTCCATTGATGAATAACTGATATAGAGAATATTTTTAAGGATGTATAAGGATGCTTCATAAACAAATAAATCTGGGTCTTATTGTGGGTATCTGCTAAGTTTCTTATGTTTGTATGAGATTCTTGAAGCTAACTTGAATTTACATTGTTGCATTTATTGAGTTAATACACAATTTCTTGCTCTTGAAAAAGGGCAAACACTATTTTTAAATAAAGAAGCTCCTGGATTCAGGCTGTTCTGTGGTGGGAAACTAGTTTCTTATATTTTCCCAATTTGTCATGATGTCACCAGAAGTATGAATTGGAGACTGCTGCTACATAATTTATTGTTTCTTGTATAAATATAAGGACTAAATCACCAGCAGAGCGCTGCTTTAATAAGTTTTTTGGGTGCTATTGGTGATTCAGCTTCATCTTCAGTGTACCTTGTAGCAATATTACCTAGCTGGAAAGGTTGAACTAATGTTTCTTGATGAAAAAAACCAAGTAATACAGTTTATGGTTCCTACTTACTGAAAGGAGTTAAGGTTCTCCTTTTGTGTGTGTGATTTTCTGACTGTTTTTCGAGTGTGACGGAGAGAAAAGCTACTGACCAGCTATTTATGTTTTGTTTTTGGATTTCAGGTGACATCCATGGACAATATGGGGATCTTCTAAGGCTATTCGAATATGGGGGATTTCCGCCAGAGGCCAATTATTTGTTTTTAGGGGATTATGTGGACCGTGGCAAACAGAGTTTAGAAACTATATGCCTCCTCCTTGCCTACAAAATCAAATACCCTGAGAATTTCTTTCTCCTAAGAGGAAACCATGAATGTGCTTCCATTAATAGGATATATGGATTCTATGATGAATGTAAACGTCGATTCAATGTTAAACTTTGGAAAGTCTTTACTGATTGTTTCAACTGCCTTCCTGTGGCAGCTCTTGTAGATGATAAAATACTCTGTATGCATGGTGGTCTTTCTCCCGAGCTAACAAACATGGACCAAATAAGAAATTTACCTCGCCCGACTGATGTTCCAGATTCTGGCCTGCTCTGTGATTTGCTTTGGTCGGATCCCAGTAGAGAAATTAATGGTTGGGGAATGAATGATAGGGGAGTCTCATACACATTTGGTGCAGATAAAGTGGCTGAATTCTTGATGCAGCAAGATATGGACCTTGTTTGTCGTGCTCACCAGGCAAATTTTTTAGTTGTGTTCTTTAATTCCCATTTAAGTTATTTCTGCTGGCTAATTTGATACTCTATTGAGCAGGTTGTGGAAGATGGATATGAGTTTTTTGCTGATAGGCAGCTAGTCACAATATTTTCTGCTCCCAACTATTGTGGTGAATTCGATAATGCTGGTGCCATGATGAGTGTTGACGAGAGTTTGATGTGCTCTTTCCAGATCCTGAAACCAAACGACAGAAAGCGGTTCTTGTAAAGCTAGTTTGATGACACCGTCTCAGTTCTCCTTAGCTTCCCAGGTTTGAGATAATTTTGTTTTTCTGTTCTCTTTACTCCCATTGTGGAAGAAAGAAAAGCAAAGAGGGAATAAAGAACGATTAGCACAGTTCACATGAAGACATGGGATCTTTTTTTTTTTTCCTGGAAATTGTTGATTAGTTGTTTATACCAAGTCTGTATGAAGTTGTGTATTGTATGTTTCATACTATATGGGGTATGTTTAAGTTTTGATTATGACTGTAGTCTTCAATCCTCCACGAGTCGTACCTCCTCATATCTTTTTGTTATCATCTATACAGAGGTTGGTTCATCTGTATACCTCGGAAGATCTTAGGCGGTGTAGAATTTAGAGACGGGAACGAGGGTCTGTCGAGGACGAATTTAGTCTGTCGAGGACGAATTCAAGGCGATCTTGTTCGTCACGGAGTCCTCATGTTGAAATCCAAAAAAGACTAATATTTAGAAGCAATTGTGTTTCCACCGGCCTTAAGGTCTGTATTTTTAGTTTTCATCGACTTTTTTTCTTTACTTTTCTCTATGCCGAATTATGATTTGACTCTGTAAATACACTTCCATATATCCCAATTACAGTGGTAGATTGTTGGTTTTTGTGAATTTGTTGTCCCTGTGGGGTTTGTGTTCTTCTTTGCTTGATTAACTCCTGCTGCTATCTTTAACATATTATTGAGAATGTTATATCATGTATTTCATATAAACATGTAAAGCAGTGAAGAAGCTGAGATTGATATTTATTAGAATTATTGATCCGTACATAAAAACTAAGCTAGATAGGCATATATAGACTTTCCTCTGTGAGAGTATGAGGAATCTTGTGGTGGCGCCGTGGTAGTGCACGTAAACTGGTGGCGGAGGCAATGAGGGCGTGTAAGCTGGTGGAGGAGCGTGTTTTGGAGAAGGTGCACGGTGGGCGTGCTGGGGCGGAGGGGAGTATTTAGGAGAAGGCGTCGTGTGGCCGTGGTGCAGTGGAGGAGCGTGCTTCGGAGATGGTTTATGGTAGCCGTGGTGGGGCGGAGGAGCGTGCTTCGGAGATGGTTTACGGTGGTCGTGGTGCGGTGGAGGAGCGTGCTTCGGATATGGTTTACGGTGGCCATGGTGTGGCGGAGGAGAAGGCGTTGGGTGGCCGTGGTGGGGCGGAGGAGCGTGCTTCGGAGATGGTGTACGGTGGTGATGGTGGGGCGGAGGAACCTTTGGATGACGGTAATGCAGTTGAGGTGCGTGCTTTGGGCCATGATGGGGCGGAGGAGCATGAGTATGGGAAGGTGCACGGTGGCTGTGGTGGGGCGGAGGAGCATATGTTGGAGGAGGAGCGTGGAGGGGAGAAGGTGCACGGTGGCTGTGGTGTGGCGGAGGAGCAGATGTCGGAGGCGGAGGGTGGTGGAGGGGAGAGGGTGCAGCGTGCTTGGGTGGGTGGTGTTTATGAGTGGGTGGTGGGGCTAGATGTGGTTGATGAGCATAGGGCAAGGGCGGAGAGGAGTGAGAATAAGGTAAACTTTGTTCATTTTTAGAGGCGGCGCCGCTCCTCGCCGCAAGAAAGAGCAGCCTTCATCACTCCTAAAGTAGAGGATATGTTAATGAAGCTCCTTAATGTATATTATTTTTGCTACATAATGATATATATATATATATATATATATATAAGAAATGAATCATTAAGGAACACATGCTTAATGAAGGAATTAGGAACACATCACAATCCTTCATTTTTAAGATGCGTGGTTTGAATTGGAGGAATTTTAATGAATTTTAAATCTTTTATCTAGTTTATTAAAGATATAAAAGTAATCTACTCATTATTTCATTTTTTATTTATATTCTAGTACTCAGTCGTATGAGATAATTTATTAATCAATTTCAAATTATTTTAAAAAATTAATTATTCACCAACTATTCTTCCTTTTCGATAATAACTTTAATTAAATTCTTTTAAAAAATTTATTTTAATAAATAATTATTCAATATTGCCATGATTCCTTCATTTTTTTCTTGTTGATTTTTCTTCTTTCTTAACCTTAACATAGAGAATCAATGAAAGTGCTTCCAATTTTTAATCTAAGTGCATATAATTATCGATAAAAGTGCATAAATTCTAATCAAAGTGCATATAATCATCAATAAAAGTGCATAAACTTTTTAATCAAACTGCAGATAAACACGAGCAAAAAATGTGCAATTGATGCAACAGAAGCATTTGCAATAAACAGATCCAATCTCAGAATTTTTTTACTTCTTTCACCTTAATATAGATAATCAATTAAAAGTACTTATATTTTATAATCAAAGTGCATATAATTTTTGATAAAAGTGCATATAATCATCAATAAAAATGCATAAACTTTTTAACCAAAGTGCATACAGATATATTGCAACTGATGCCACATAAGCATTTGCAATCAAACAGATCCAATCTTAGAATTCTAAGAGAATAAAAAGCTAAAAAAATAATTTAGCAATCGAAAAAAATTAGATCTCTACAGATCTGGTTTGCGCATCACGGCGGTAAGGACGGCGGGATGACATTTATGCAGGACGGAGATGGCAGATCTACATATCAGAGGACGGCGCCTACAAATCTGGTCGGATCTCTATAGATCTACAGATCGGAGGAAGACGGCGACTGATGTAGATCTAATCTGATCTCTACTGTTTTGAAAATCGGAGGAGGACGGTGGCGAAGGCAGATCTGTAGATCGAAGGACGACGGCGGCGGAAACAAATCTGATCGGTGGAATGATTATGAGCGGATCGCGTCGCCGGTAATGAGCGAATCTCTGCAGATAGAGAGACGACGCGAAGTGCCGACGTTATTCTCAGATCTGTGGGGTGGCGCCGCCGCCTCTGGAGCCGCCATGGTGGAACTTGGAAGAGAAATTAAGAGAGAAAGTAGACTGGGATGAGGAAAATTCTACCCTAGACCGGGTCTACAACTTAAGTTGTAGACCTTGTGATGTAAAATAATGACACCTCACTTATTTTTCAAAACAAGAAACACTTATAAAATTCGAAATATGACGTGTCATTGCTTCACACCACAAGGTCTACAAGACCCGGTCTAGGATAGAAATTTCCCTGGGATGAGATCGGTGGGAGAGAAATAAATTAAGAGAGAGAAAGATAGTTATTGTATATTAGGGAGAGGGGACGATTTATGGAATGAGATTTTTTAGTTTAATGAATATGATTTCATTTGTGTAATATAGATGACTATTATACCCTTTTAATGAAGGAAAATAATGTAAACTTATTTATTTTATAAAAATTCCACACTCAATCTTAACCATTGATCAATCAAATTGGAAAGATGTGATTTGTTACTAATTCTTTCATTAATGTGGTGTTCCTTATTGAACCCTCCCCCATAAAAATATATTTATATATCATATATATGTGTGTGAGGATTTTGATGTGGAGAATTTTAATTTAATTTCCTATGTACGATAATTTGGGGTGTGAGGATTTTGATGTGGAGGGAAAATGGGGCGGGGCTTGCTTTCTTCTTTGAAAGCCAACCTTTATTTCTGCCTACATTTCTGAAACAACTTTGGCTCATAATTTCATGCAAATGAAGCAAAAATAGTAAATATAGATTTATTTTAATTTTATTGGTTCAAAGCCAGTAACAAAATTAAGCTCTGCATTGCAAGTTCTAACAAATCTTAGGCCCTGTTCGGCGGGGTGAACGACGGAAAATGGAGATGGGAGAGTTGAATCCGTTATACATTTTGTTCGATATTTTCCAAAAATTAAATACTCCATAAAGAGAATCCAAATTCCAATATCCTGATCAATGCAATTTTTATTCCCTCCTATTTCATTTCCGTCCCTTCACTTTCATTTTCAATTAATTTATCACCATTATCTCTCTTTCGTGTTTTCCCTATTTGAATCTGATAAATTGTGTCACATTTCTCTTAAAAGGTCTTGTAAGGGGAAGGGATATTCAAAGTCGATGTGGGACATGGGCTCTAACACGCCCCTTCACGTGTAGGCCGGTATGAATATCAGACTACTACACGTGAAAACAAATGGTATATTGGAATTGGTCCAACGTGGGGGCCACAAAAACCAACATCGCTTGGGTCTGCTCTGATACCATGATAAATTAAGTCACATTCCCCTTAAAATACCTTGTAAATGAAAGAGATATTCAACCTTATATAAAAGAGATAATCTTCACCAAGTCGATATTGAACATAATAATGGGTTATAACATAACCAAACAACGGTGGAATTGAATCAAACAAAAGGGCATATGTATAATAGTTATAAGCCTTTCCTTTATCTCTCTCTCTTTTTTTTTTTAAATTCCTTTCCGTTTTCGTCTATGAACCAAAATGCACTTAAATATTCTAATAAAATTGCAATAGACTCTAGGCCCAACTCTTTCATTGGACCAAATTACAATCTAAGCTCATTCGTGTAGGGTGATCCTATTAGATTGGCTGATTCTTTCCAGAATATCAGCTTGAAGATTCTTGTTAGTTTGATGAACAATTGGGTTTTCAAAGAGGTCACGAAGATGCGAAAGAAAGGCAAAGTGTCTTAAGTTTAAGAATTTTTCTATCCTAGACCGGGTGCCGCAACATTACAAAAGGAGGCCTTATATACCCACAATTAAAACCCTAATTTTAATTAACCAACATTAACTAACGCAGCAATATAAATTAATAAAAATGTTGCCGCATCATTCCCGCCAGATGATTTACTAAGGAACAGAAAAAGGTGGTTCCCATTGAACACATCAACACTCTATTAATTAATATTGTTTAATTTCGCTTTTATTAATTATTGTTTATTTATCTTCCCCTAAGTTTATGTCATTTGGATTTCTCTTCTATAAAAATCTTAGGTTTTCTTAGGGTTTTAAGTGTGGAATTAAACTTAACACACTTCGTCTTTCGTGTCCCTCTTTGCAGACCAAATTGGTTGCTAAAAAAGGGATTTTTCTACCTAGATAAGGTCCACAATTAGTGGTCTAAAATTATACCACATAATAATTTTTTTAAATTAAAAAATATAAGAAAATACAATCAAAAATATTATTTAAATCAAGTTAAATCTTGAACCACGAGGGCTTGTGGACCTAGTCTAGATTAGAAAAATCTCTAAAGACATGTACTCCCTCAGTCTCATTCCGTGGCGAAAAAAAATTGAATGTTTTTAATGAGACGGAGGGAGCATTTGTTAAGCAAATTAACGAGATTTTAGAAGAGTCTTCAAGCAAATATTTCATAGGAAATCAACGATTGAGACTTTCGTAGGATGCCCCCGATAAATAGACAATAATTAATAAATGTGAAATTAAACTTTATTAATTAACGCAACAATATAATTAACTATAATTAATAAAGTATTGCCGCATCAAATGGTGGTAGAGCAAGGCCCAATATGAATGAGCATAGGCCTTCCAATAGTCACAACCGTAAGACGGTAAGAGAGTACAATTTTATTTATTTTTTTATTTTTTAATTCCAACTTTTAATTATAAAATCATGTTAGACAGTAGTGTGATGACTGATGAGTCGATTTTCTTTTATTTTTTAAACATAAAAAACGCAAATTCTGCTTATGATTTTTCAAAAACTATAAATTTGCCTATCCAAAATTACATATTCACGTCCTCATACCTACATATTCCAAATTTCATTCCCAAAATATAAATTTTGAATCGGTTTCTATAGATATATAAATCAAATACGAGTTCGAGTGTTTTTCATGACAAATCTTTATCCTGTTCGAAATAGTTCTTTTTAACTTTTTTTTTTAAATAAGAAAAGCCTCTCATAACATTATTTAGTAAGTGTAATATTAATCTGCATAATATGGCAAACACAGGTCAGAATAGATTTGAAATATATTATTTGTAAAACTGCACTAATTAAATTTGTATATATGCATTAATTAAATCAGATTATATTGAGAAAAAAAGTAAATTAATAAATTGCATAACCCTCCGTTTGAAGCGGATAGACTTTGGGGTCACACAATTATACTTCACTATATGTCACCTCCACAAATCATCATTTGACATGTGGAATAAATTTTAATTAAATAATCAAATCAAAATTAATTATGATGGGCCACATATGTCACATGTCAATAATTTATAAAGTGTGATATACAAGCGGTATATTGTGTCACACACAAATTTTTGTGCGTTCGAAGGGTTGATTGTCGTTTTGAGAAGAAGAAATCCCTTCCCCGCCTTTTGGCGATTTTATCGCGCTCACAAGCTGACGTGTATAATACGAACACAACTATAATTAAATCACGCAGCACCAGCGCTGGTGCAGATAGATATACACGAGCAATCAAATTTCCCCGTTACTCTCTCTCTCTCTCTATATATATATATATATATCGCACACACTGGCAACTCCCTCTGCATCAACACTCGCGCATTGTCTCGTTCATCTGCGGCGATTTCGTCATGGCGTCCGTCGTCGACTCTGCCTGGACGGTAATGGATTCGATTTTGTTGTTTTATTTGCCCTAGATTAACGTCGTTGTGTTTCCTATTGATTGAGTGAGTTGGATTATCGATATTTGTCTCGTGATCTGTTTTATGTTTGTCAGTTGTATTGTTGTCGTTTCTGATTGTTTTGTATCGATTTGAGTTCAATTCCTAGTTGTTTTTTACCAGCTTGCTTGTTAACGATCTTACGCTGTTTTGTTATTTTTCTCCCTGAAGGAGGAGTGATGGTAGCGGATGATGCATGTAGTGAATTGTTGTGGTGATTTTTTTTATGGATTGTTTCACTCGCTGCATTAATCTTCACTAGAAATAGTGAAATCATAGTTCTATAATCAAGTTCTCGCTGACTGAAATCTCTGTAGTTAAAAAAAAGTGAAGTTGTTCGATGACTTCTCTGTAGCTCAAAGGTGACAGGAAGGAGACTGTTATTTATTTTAATTGTGGATAGAAACTCAACTTGCTGAAACCTCTATTTTGATACATCACATAAATTTGCTGAAGTGCGAACGATATGGGGCTGGGGTGCTGGAACTGTGCTGTAAGATAGAAAAACAGTTATATTTATTTTCTTACTAGACCTAATGAACTGGGATAATATTTTTTTACTGGATCTAATGAACTGGAATAATATGCATGCGCAATCAAGCAGGACCCCAGGTGGCCACGTCTAAGTGAATGACAACTGCTGGACCCGTTCTACCAATGTCAATTCAAATTCTGCATTGTAATTATGTTAGTTGGGATTTAAAACAACCAGAAGTAATTGAAATGAGCGATTTTATTTTCAACGAAAAAACAAAAGAGTTATGAGTAAATCTTGATGAAGCCTTAATCCAAGCTTGTCTTGGGTGATTACTGAACCCCTTGTTCAAGACTGCATTTAGAAGTTCCACATTCATGGTTAAACATGAACTTGGCATGCTTGAATATGATATCCGCCTCTTAACGCCTTAACTGAAAGCTTGTTGCTAATGACATTCATAGGCTAGTTGAGAGAGGCTATTTGAGGTAGACCTATTTGGAGAAAATAAATGCCAAAATGATTTCCATATGTCCTCTTATGTACCACTCCTAGCACTAAATCTGCTGAGAACTCTGCATTAATTATTGTATCATGTTCTTATCTTTGGTAAGAGAACTAAAACTGGACTCTGTGTTTGTATGTATGATGTCTTTTCCGAAAGGTCCTATGGGAAAGCCTGGTATTGTTTCATCATAGTGTTGAAGTATGGATTTCCATATGATATTGATAAACTATATTGGAACTAACTCAATTCTACTGCTTGGAGTTTCTATGTATATTGTTTCGAAAGCGAGTAGTGTCTTATATTGATAAACTATATTGATAAGCCTTGTTGAATATTGACCTGCTTTTATCTTTTTATGTGTAACTGGGTTATTAAAAGATTTCTTACTTCCTTATTTTGTCTTTTTTTTTTGTTTCTTCTATATTCTTGTTGCAGTATATCATAACCAACTTTAGTGACTTTCAACTGGCATGTCTTGGGAGTTTCCTTATTCACGAAAGTGTGTTCTTTCTGTCGGGACTTCCGTTTATATTCTTGGAAAGGGCAGGATGGCTGAGCAAATACAAAATCCAGGTTTGATCTAGTGACTTCATGGCTCACTGTTGTTTTCTGAACAATGATTGCCTCTTTATCTCATCCATTGGTACTAATTCTAATTCAAAATAACATGATGTTTTTAAATCTTAGAACCAATTAAAATTAGTGTGTTGCTTAGCTATTCTATCTATCAGTCGTTCATATGAGATGGCAAGTAATGAAATGAGAAAAATCTCAATCACTTACCTAGTGTTTTCTGCAAGCATTTGATTCTTTGTGTCTTGTTGTGCACCTAAGTTTTCTTTTTCCTTTTCCATTGAGAGCTTTGATTTCTCAAACAAATAGTTTTACTAGAACATGTTCAGATATTTTCCATTTAAATTTGGATGCATTACTGTATAGGTCTTGACTCAATTTTAATCAGAAAACTTCCTATTCAGTGGGTATAACAGATTGATGTATAATGTATTCTGTTAGATTTTAAATCCTTCAATCATCTTAGTGTCGCCTAGCCAATGAGTACATAATTTATCTTTTTTATTGTTAGTTGTTTATCGCATTTTACCATATACCTTTTCACAACCTAATTGTTGTTATATTTGCTGTAAAGCTCATAAGTTCATAACTTCTATAGTTATCTAACTTAAAAAGGATAGAATTATGTTGAAATGGGTAAAGTATTGATTAAATGAGGGGATCGACTTAAATCATGTCACTACCTTACAACTGAAAAGGTATAAGTGGAGAGTTGGCTCTCATGGCTCCTTTCAAATATCAGTGTTTGGGCAAACTTGTGGGTCTCATAATGAGACCTTTCAAGAATCTAAAATTGCTTCAGGTTTTCACCTTCTTTTTTTTCCCTACGTAATCACATGGGATATAGTGTAAATAATTATATGATGCTTCCTCTGATCACGCAGACTAAAAGCAACACAACCGCTGCCCAAGAGAAATGCATCACTCGGCTACTGCTCTATCATTTTTGTGTCAATCTACCTGTTATAATCATGTCATATCCAGTCTTCAAATTTATGGGCATGCGGAGTAGTCTTCCATTGCCATCCTGGTATATTCAGGTTCCTTTCTAATGCTCGAGTTTGCCAGACTTGACTGTCTTTACTTAAAATTATAATCTCAGTTTGAAACAGTTTCAGATGCTATTCTTTACTCTGGATGTCCCACTTAACTGATAACTTGATAACAAAACAAATTAAAGTCCCTCTATATTGTCTGTTCTTTCAGAGGTTTATCTGCTACAAGCAGGAAAAAATGGGCCTAATTAACTATTCATCTGATCAGTTCACTCACACGTAGGGTTGTAATTCGTGGAAGGTTTAAATGCAGGACGATGAGAACATGTTTGGTTTGTGATATAATTGTTGTGGGATTTTCTCAAACTCTTCCCATATATAAAGACAAGCTAAGAAACTCCTGCTTAGGCAAATTGTAAAGTGGAATTTTATTTGTGTTCCATCTGTAGAAACTTCTGTTTTGTTGCTCGATATCTCTTGAGATTTATAGGAAGTCTTTACTTGCCGTTGATCCATTCATCTTCTGCAGGAAAGTAATCTCAACTCAGATTCTATTCTACTTCATCCTGGAGGATTTCGTGTTCTACTGGGGCCACAGGATTTTACACTCAAAATGGCTTTACAAGCATGTACACAGCGTCCACCATGAGTGAGTTAACACGTTAATGTTCTCTAAGAACTCGAAAGTATTACACAATCTATGCCTTATCGATATGCTTGATGCCTGCGCAGATATGCAACACCATTTGGACTGACTTCTGAATATGCTCATCCTGCTGAAATTTTATTTCTTGGATTTGCTACAATACTTGGTCCTGCAATCACGGGTCCCCATCTATTTACGCTGTGGTTATGGATGGTTCTTAGAGTCCTTGAAACCGTTGAGGCACATTGCGGATACCATTTTCCCTGGAGCCTCTCAAACTTCTTGCCTTTATATGGGGGGTCGGTACACTCGAATCATTACTCTTTTGATATTATTGTTACTTTCTTTTAACTAATAAGCTCTTTTCTCGAGTCCAGTGCTGATTTTCACGACTATCATCACCGACTGCTGTACACAAAGAGCGGCAACTACTCATCAACTTTTATTTACATGGACTGGTGAGGTTCTTCATTCTCTGCGTTCTTGTGTGCATTTTCCAAATATCTTTGAACATTTATTGAGCATTGAAAATCCTCTATCATCCTTTTTTTAGCTGTAATTTCTATTATTTTAGTTAGCCTTACTCGGGCCCTTGAACTATGTCAACTACATGATCAAGATAACTCCAGTTCTTGGTATATACTTACATAATATGAATTTCGTTTAGAAATCGTGCCTCTCTAGATTAACATTGTTTATCAAACGGTCTTGTCAAGACAAGAAATCGAATTATTTTCCTGGTGTTTTTGAATCTAATGCTACTACTAGTGTAGTCTATAACGCTATTGCTTATAACCTACAACTTTGCAGGTTATTTGGAACTGACAAGGGTTACAGAAAATTGAAGGCACTGAAGGGTGATGGACAAGAGATGGCTGTGAAGGACGCGTAAAATCGACGACATGTCGTTGTTTGCATCAAAACATGATAGATTACAGTCTTGGAGCATCATCTTCAATTGTGTAATATGGTTCTTGATCATCTTGGCTGCAGATTGAATTCAGTTTTCTCTTGTTTTCGGATTTAGTTGTGGCTTGTTGGATTTAGTATCCTTCGTATGAAACCACTTGATGCAATCCCACCTTTATTCAGAACCATTTGATTCAATTTTTATACATGTACATTGTGACACTTTGGAAATGTTCAGCAAGGACATTTGTAGTGTGTTGAAATAATTACGAGATTTTGGAAGTTCTATTCTTGTTTGGTAGTAGGTATGAAACAGATCAGAGATCAAAGATTTAATAGTGGCCCAAGTAAATTATTTTGGGTAACATGTTTCTAAATTATTTTAGGTTGGGTTGCAAGTTATTTTAATATATACGAGAAAATTTTGGGCTTCGGTCCAACTTCTTAGTAGATCTATTTGTGAACCCATGACTTAGTTTGTAAATACTTAAAGTATTTCATTATTTATCTCTATATATTACTATTACTTTCTCTATCCCAAAGTTTTTAGTATTTATTTTAGTGGCTCTGCGATTCTTAATGAGAATTGTTAGTTATATGTAAAGTTGTGAGTCCTATAAAAATTATGTATAATAATTTATCAAAAAAAAAAAAAGAAACTGAACAATAATTTTTAAGGAGAATTGTTATTTATATGTAAAGTTGTGAATCCTATAAAAATTATATATAATAATTTATCAAAAAAGAAATTGAACAATAATTTTGGGACAGTCTAATATTGTATAGTGAACAAAAATTTTGGGACGAAGAAAGCAAGTCTTATTGCAAAAAATCACTCATTATAAATTTGAAAGGTTAACCATATTCTTGGAAGTGAGAATTTGTCAAATTGAAACAACTAGTATAATGGAAGTTGAAAATGTAATTGGAGAAAAAGCGAAGGATTTTTTTTTTATTTATAACTAAAAAATGAAATTCAAAAGTTTAAAAAGAAAGAGAAATAGCAATGCCACGTGGGATAAGGCACATAAACGGATGCAAACCTATTTATATTCCATTCTTTATTCTCCTCTCTGTTCCGCCCTGCTCATCTCATGCCCGTCTTCTCCTCGCCTTTCTCTCTCTTCGCCGGCGATCTCCCTTTCTCTCTCTCTTTATCCCCTGCGATTCACACCTTAATTCGTTAAATCCAGTTTCGAAACGGTCGATTCGGTGCTTCTACTTCCGCCTAGCTCGATTGTGATTTCCCGAAGAAATGGGGAGCACCAGCAATATCTACATCCACGTCATCGAGGACGTTATCAGCAAGGTCCAAGAGGAGTTCATCAACGACGGCGGGCCCGGAGAGGGCGTCCTCGCTGAGCTCCAAGGAGTAATTTTCCTCGCATTAATTGATTTTGAGTGTTCTAGGGTTTAGTGATGGGATTTGTTTTGGGATTTATCTCGTGCAAGGCTGATCGAGATTTACTTATTGATTGGTTTTCTGGTGAAATTTCACAGTTATGGGAACTGAAAATGATGCAAGCTGGTGCGATTTTGGGTCCGATAGATAGGTCTGCTAAGCAGAAAGCAGCAGGGGGTCCGGTCTCGACGAATCCCATGCACGATCTAAACGTACCCTATGAAGGCACTGAGGAGTATGAAACTCCCACTGCTGATATGTTATTTCCTCCGGTGAGTGCGTGATTTCTTTGTGTGAGGATCAAAACAATGATTTTATGCCTTTAATTTTTCTGTTAATGTTTTTGCTGGGATGGTGCAGACCCCATTGCAAACACCTATGCAGACACCATTGCCGGGGATGACGCAGACACCTTTGCCTGGAATGGCTCAGACTCCCCTCCCTGGAACAGCTCAAACTCCTCTTCCCGGAAACGACAGCAGTTCATTTTATAACATTCCCACTGGTGGCACCCCAATAACCCCTAATGAATACACCTCTAATAATAATGATAATGGTGCTGAAGGTCAGATAAAAGCTGGAGGTGGAAGACCTAACCCATATATGGTATGAATATACTGAACTTACTGCCACTTTTGGCTGATACGTTTCTTTTCAGCAACCTCATCTGCTTACCCTTTATGATGCTTCTAAACTTTTATGGAATACTGAGTGACATCTTAATTAAGTTGTCGAGCAATTTGTGCATTCTATTGTTCTTTTCAACTGAAATCCCTCTTTTGCTCTTGCAGCAGCCACCTTCTTCTTGGATGAGTCAAAGGCCTCCTCTTGATGTGAATGTTGGTGAGTGTAATATGGTTAAAGATTGCATTATCACTTCTATAAATGTAGATGTAGATGGTGGCAGTCATATAAAAAAAATGTAAACTGGTGGAAGGCAGCGTAATCTTCACTACTTTCAAACTTGAACTTGTCCTTTTTTTTTGGTAGCTTATGTAGAAGGTCGTGAAGAGGGCGACAAGGGAGCACCTAATCATCCAGCAACTCAGGTTATTGTTGTTTGTGGTTAATGTTTTTTTTCAAGCTTTTTATTCAATTAGTTGGATGTAGCCATTCGATTGTAAAATAGATAATAAATATGCTTGATAATATGTGAAAAATTACTGATGAACAAACTTTTCATGTCCGCAAATTGCATGGTCCTATTTTTTGGTAGGATATCCAAAAAATCTCTCTTTTTGTAAAGGTTAAAGTGGAAGTTTTCTCCCTAGAAGTATCCTCTTCTCTCATCTAAAGTAATTCAGTGCGACATCTGATGTTCAGCATTACTTTAAAAGCTAATACCATGTAAATACCCATCTTTTTACTCCTTTTACTCAACTCCGTCCCAATAAAAATTGAGCTAAGGAAACTGAATATGTCAACATTATGTGATGGACAATAGAACATTGAAAGCAACTCATTCTGCTTATATTGGGATGGGATTTTCAGATAAAATAATAAATGCCATATGATGTTTCATTAGTTCATATACCGAAAATATGTCGCTTTCTCATATCTTGGTAGATGCCCATATTATAATTACAGCTTAAAGGAACCGTCCTCTGAAGCTATGTTTACAAGGAAAGTAGAAATCTCTTCATTAAAGTAAAGAAGAATCTTTCTAGACCCCAAGTATGACATAAAATTGATCATTGAACATGTCATTTTGTGGTTTCAAATAATACGTGTCATTGTTTGCTGTATGTGTAAAGGTGATTTTGTTTATTGGACATTATTATTTTATTTCACCCGGGAAAGGATATTATAGTTGAGAACTAAATGCAGGATTTTTTCTTGATGCCTTCGGGAAAACGAAAACGGGACGACATTCCTCCACAGTATCGGTCTGGTGGATACATCCCCCAGCAGGATGGAGCAGGAGATGTTTTATCAGACGTGTTGGAGGTGGACTTTTCATTATTACCCAAAATCCCAGCAAAAATTATTTCGCCACGAAGTTGTCTCAAAGATTAAGTCCAGCGTCCAGGCAGTTTGTAAATAAATGCAGGATTCCTGTAAACCCAATTTTAGTTGCCTTAATCTTGCAAATCATTATTTGAGAAGTAGAAAGTTATTAAAACAAACATTTATGGACTGAGGAACCTGTCTAGATTAATCTTCTTCACACCTGTAGGTTTATATGCTCAATTTTTTATCACACCTGTGTTAGTCTTTTCAGTGGACTGTCAGACATTTCACACTTGTAGAACACTTCTTCACTTCTATTTTTAACTGCATCTTCACGCTTTTGGCAGGTTGGTGGAGGGAGCATTTCACAAATAACCGTTCAAGAAAGATCATCATCTTGCAGGATTCCTCAGCTGGATGGGCCCATGCCAGATCCATATGATGATGCACTTTCTACTCCCAATGTGATTCTACCTCTATGTTATTCTTACTGCTTATGGCTTTAGTATTAGAATAAGCATGTAGTTAAATTAGTGATCTTTAGGTTGTGATAGCTATCTGCTCGTAGCGATCCTTTTTGCTCCAATGACATTTCTCTGAAGGTCTGTGTGCTGGGGGTGGGGTTGACTTCTATTCAAATGAATTCGTATTACCTACCAACTTTTTGGCCTCTCCTGTTCCAGAATCAGTCACTGCATGCTCTGAGATTTTGTAATTAACTTTCTTGACATCTTATTGTCTCTATTTGTCAGATTGGACGTACATTGAGGTTTCAATCTTTTTCTTGAAAACTTTATTTAACTAAAGCAGTACGCTTATGTAATTTGAGTGTGCTGATAGATAGAAGCAAACTAACATGTCATGTCATTTCTTGTTCTTCTCTAAGAGTAAATTCTGACGTGGTCTTCTGGAGAAGTGAAGTTTACATGACTATTCTTTACATTATGTAGTAGGTTTGATTGCAAAACAACCAACCTTTAGTTTGAGTTCTACTATACCTGCAAGTATGGCTGATGGTTTTGATATCCATTTTATATATTTTACCTTTTCATATTATCACTAATTGGGCATTATGTGCATCTCTTGATTTTTTTTTTTTTTTTTCATGTTCTATATATTCAACTTACTGTTCTATATTTATTGTCACTTGAAGTCAGTATCTCTAACTAACTTGGTTGCTTCTATGTTTCTTACAAGATATACAATTATCAAGGAGCAAACAATGAAGACTACAATATAGCTAACACGCCTTTGCCCAACGGTAGACCTAGATTAGTTTCTCATGTGCCAAAACTATTTTATGACCCATTTTTAATATCAAACCATCTACATTTCTAGATATGCAAGCAGCAACTCCTGCTCCTGTTCCAATTGAACCTGCAGATGACGACGATGATGAACCCTTAAATGAAGATGACGATGATGATGAATTGGATGATCTGGACCAAGGAGAGGATCTTAGCACAACGCATCTAGTCCTAGCACAGTTTGACAAGGTTCACAGCTGAAGTTGTGAATTGGTTTCGTTTTCTCTGTGTGTTTTTTCTTCCAATCATGTTTATCTCATTCTTAAAGCAATCCCTTTTCTTGCTATTCCTAAAGAGATACTTGTAATATACAGGTGACAAGAACCAAGAGTAGGTGGAAATGCACATTGAAGGATGGCATCATGCACGTAAATAACAAAGACATTCTGTTCAACAAGGTGCATGTTATGTTGCAATTCTTTCTTTTTTTTCGACTTATTGTTCCTCTCTTCATCTTCTTTATTTTTTCGTCTGCGGATCTTGATTTTATCTGTAATGGTTTGGGTATTTTTGGCGCTTTCCCTAGGCAACTGGAGAATTCGACTTCTGATTTTGTTGGAGAGAAGCGCGATCACTTGGCAGCTGGGTTCGGAAGAAAACAAGACATATTCACTTTGTATTTGGTCTATTGTGACTTGTGTGAGTGACAACCATCGAAAGGAAATGGTTTTTGATGGCCTCAATGTACAGAATGGAGATTTTTGGCTCCAAGTACGAGTTTATAACTCAAAAATTTGGGTGTATAATTTCATTTTTGTGCCCTTGTTATTCGTACCTGAACCCTCCTTTGTTTCTATTCAGATATATTATTGCCCTCATGTCATGTACTAATCATGTTTCTCAGGAGATTTTGTAATTCAAATCATCCACCTTATGTTGACTCCTATATCTCAAGTGTTACTCCCATGACATTCATATCTTCAAATAATCTTCCATTGCTTATATCAATTCAGTGCCAGAATGTTGCATTTCATGATTCATGTGTTGATAACATACATCCAATTACAAGTTATTTCATGCTCAAAGTGTACCAAGATGATCTAATTATCCATGTTAATATTGACATCAAGTATAATACTTTGCAATGAACAAATTCTTCAAGCCCAAGTTATGATACAGTTAAACCTAGATAAAATAATATTCAATAAAGTAATAATCTTGCTAAGATAATAATTTCTTCCGGCCCCGATATAAGTCAACGCACTAAATAATGTTTGATAAAGTAATCACCTCGTTAAATGAATATTTTTTCGCAGTCTCAAGGTTATTACTTTATCGAGATTTAACTAAAATACATTTCTCTCCTAAAATACAGAAGAAATAGATCATCTTTAATGTCATCGTTTACAACAAATTTATTTCCATAATTTTCTCTAAAAAAGAGTAAAGGAGAGGATGAGTATACAATTTATCAAAGCGTTCATAAAACCCCCAAAATCTAAATATACAAATTTAGCTGTGGAATGGCGCTTCCAACATCACAGCTACGGAAAATCGACAGACTTGGTGAATTCATAAAATAGTAAACAATAAATAAATAATGTTATACCGGGATAGGCTCAGGTGCAAGAGGCGCAGCTCCATCGTCGTCTGCTGCACTACTATTCTCCACACTCTCCCCCTTGTTTTCGTCTTCGTCTAGAAACCCGTGCTTGTATCTGTCGTAATTCGTCCTCTCAGCCGGTTGGAAGGGCCTCTCACCGAGCACACGGACCATGTCTTCTTGATGAAGAGTTTCCTTCTCCAGCAGCAGCTCAGCAATCTGAGCCACTTGTTCCTTGCGTTCCTCTATCAGTTCCGTTGTTCGCTTGTACGCCTTTGTAACCCATTCGCGGACTTCAGTGTCGATAAGAGCAGCTGTTTTGCTGCTGTATGGTTTCATCATCTCCATTCCGTCCTCCCTCTGGGGGAAAGAGAGAAGACCAACCTTGTCACTGAAACCATAGACTGCTACTTGTGCATATGTCATTTTGGTCACTTTCTCCAAATCATTCTGAGCTCCAGTTGATATTTTTCCCAACAACACCTGAAATAGGAGAGGGATATTTCAACCTTAATTAAATCATAACCCAAATAGAAGCTATTTCTCATCTCAGTTTTGATTCAGGCCCCATTTGAGAGAACTATGCTAAAAAATAAGCATTCATGCGCGTTAAGGAGAACTTATTGAATAGCTTATAAGCCATTCGTATTATATTTTTCTTATTCTCATAAGGTGATAGTAACAATTTTTGGCTCATTTCTGCCACAAGCGCTTATGTGAGTTGTTTTCCAAAAGGTGCCTTGCTGGATAGCAGAGATTTATCTAAATGACTCAGCTATAGATTTGTGTCCAACTGCCTAAGAGCATGATATAGTGGTGATA
The DNA here is from genome assembly GCA_028984105.1 of Lavandula angustifolia. Lineage (NCBI taxonomy): Eukaryota > Viridiplantae > Streptophyta > Magnoliopsida > Lamiales > Lamiaceae > Lavandula > Lavandula angustifolia. The sequence goes on from JAPVEC010000026.1 coordinate 604,494, forward strand.
GAAAAGTAGGGGTACCTGTTCAGCAGCGCGCCCACCAAGAGTCATGCAAGTCATATCAAGAAGCTGCTCTTTCGTCATCAGAAGATTCTCATTAGGAACGTACTGTGCAAAGCCGAGTGCAGCAGTACCACGAGGAACAATTGTAACCTTCAATAAAGGTTCTGCGTGTTCTAAAAACCAGCCAGCTACAGCATGGCCGGATTCGTGGTAGGCTACAGTCCGGCGTTCAAGTTTACTTATAACCTGTTGAAGGAGGAAAGAGCAGATAAGTTGTATTCATTCTAGTTTGATCATGATAGAATGAGTAAAATGATCCAAGATGATATAAGTTGTTTCTGACTTACTCTGTTTTTCTTTTCAAGACCACCAATTATTCTATCTATAGCTGCATCAAAATGTTCCATCTTCACCTTTGGTTCTTCAGATCTAGCAGCAATTAGAGCAGCTTCATTACAAACATTTGCAATATCTGCACCAGCAAATCCAGGAGTGAGGGCTGCCAGTCGCTGAGAGTAGAAAGCCGGTTCTTGGTCAAGTGTAATCTTCTTAAGATAGATTCGAAATATTTGATCCCGGCCCTTGATATCGGGTTTGTCAATGCTAATTTGCCGATCAAATCGACCAGGTCGCAACAAGGCATTGTCTAAGATGTCCGGTCTATTAGTGCCAGCAAGAACAACCACACCTGAAGTAGTTCCAAATCCATCCATTTCAACGAGCAACTGGTTAAGAGTGCTTTCACGCTCATCATTGGAACCAGACATCGCTCCACGTCCCCTTGCCCGACCAATTGCATCAATTTCATCAATGAATATGATACTAGGTGCACATTGCCTTGCTTCTTGGAACAAACTTCTAACCCTCGACGGTCCAACCCCCACAAACATCTCCATGAAATCAGAACCAGATATGGACAGAAAAGGCACACCAGATTCACCAGCAGTTGCTTTTGCTAGGAGCGTTTTACCTGTCCCCCGGAGGTCCAACCAATAGAGCTCCTCTAGGGATTTTAGCTCCCAACTCCTCATACTTCTTTGGGTTCTTTAGGAAGTGAACAAACTCCATAATCTCTTGCTTTGCTTCGTCACAACCAGCAACATCTTTGAAGTAGATCTAGAAGTGGGACAAAGGAGAGTGAGAAATATAAAGTTAAACATTGGAGATTGGCTCGTCACTGTGAAAATATGATGGAAACATAAAGCAACCAGACAATGGTCTTATTAACAAAAAACTTGAGGACAAACCTTATTTTTTGCATTCTTGTCCATCTTTGTAAAGTGGGCTTTTCCTATGTTAAATATTCCACGCCCACCCTTTCCACCACCGCCACCTACTCCAAATCCAGCTTGCATTTTCCGACCCATGAATAAAAGTGTTCCCAATAACAAAAGAGTGGGAGCGAATCTCATCAACTCTTGGAACCAGGACACCTCCGAAACATAAGTAACGGGTACATAATCGTGTCGGTCTATGCCCAATGCTTCTTGGGCTTCTTCTAGTTTTTCTTCAAATGTTTCAACACTGCCAATGTTAAAGTAGTATTTATACTGACTTTCATTTGATTTCGGACTTATGCCGCTAACTGGTGCATCAGACTCGGATCCTTCGGTTGAAGCATGAATACTTTGATTCTGCGGCGAGCTTCTTACATAAACTTTAGCAACATACTTATTTGAAACAACTATATGGTCAACTAAACCTGGTTCAAGAAGCTTGTTTTTGAACTCTTGAAAACTAATCTGCAAGTTAATAGCCCAATTAATAACAAATCAATCTATTAAGATAATACAAAAATAACGAAAAAATCAAAAGAGAGAAACAGAATAATTTTCATTATGCACCCTCTAAAACCAAGCCACCTATTTTTGTATGAGAGACTGCAATATGCAAGTACTAGACTTTACCAGGAATAGATTTAAGAAAAAAATCAATAAACTGACTGAAAAGCTAGATGGCATTAAGCTAATAAAACAAGCTGTCCGGAAAATGCCCATAAAAGGAGCTAAGTAGAAAACAGTATCACCCTTTAATTTCTGCTGAAAGATGAAAATTTGCACAACAGTTCAAAGTTATGTTAACCGGATTAAATCAATAAAACACTAAAAAACTCCAATTCAATTGGTCTTGGACAATCAAGATCTAATGTAAAACATAGGGAACAAACATAAAGTTTAACTTGATTTGTTTCAGCTCAATGTTAATGAAGAAATCAGAGACCATGATGATAACAAAAAAATCAATCAACAGAAATTATAAACAGCTTCATAAGGATTAGAAACCATTCCATACTAGCAACAATTGGACAAAATAAAATAAAGCTTACAAAAGTTCTAGTAAAGTCCTGCTATTCTATATTTCATATAAACAAATGAGATTGCACAGACTTGTAAATAAGCTCATTTGTATACCTGTTTGTCTTCACTAGGCTTTGATGAAAACATTGAAAAGGACAACCCAGTCAGCAGCAAAATGGCCATCAGATTTTGGAAATCCATGTTAAGATTTATATGATGGGTGCCGTCACCCTCAGATCCTGTCTTCCCTTCCTCTAAGATAAAATAAGTCTAATCAGAAAACTTAATAGAGAAACTTCTCTACAACCTTATAATAACATTTAGTCTGAAAAAATTGTGTAATAAAAAACTTCCAAAATCGACTCCTTAAGTAATTAGTTGTCAATTACAGTCACAAAAACAACAAATGGATGAACTCAAATCCCAACATATTGATGCCTTTGTGATAGATCTGTACAAAGACAAATTAAACTAGTAACATTCACCCTCTATTTAATACACCAAGTACTAACCTTCTCCATGCCACTGATTATAGGAACAGAATAAAAAATATATTTTATTCGACGCAGGATGATATCTATCGTTGAAGAACTACTGGAAGAATACCTGATGTTTTGTCCTCTAGAATATGATTGATAACAAAAATTTCTTCCCACAATAACCCAAAACACAAACGTCTTCTCGAAGAAAGTAGTTTATAATCCACCGTGGTTGGAATAAATTCCGAATGTTATTGACTTATATCAAAATTTGATGAACAAATAAGACTAATGAACTTTATACTACTTCACACGAATTACAATTCGTAATAGGAAATAATCCTTACGTAAAATAAACCATAATATTACTTAATCAGAATGTTAATAGGAGCTCTTCTTAAATCATAATTTAAACAAATCCTGATATTACTCAAATAAGAAACCCTAATTAAAACGAACTCAAAATTTATTTTTCTGATCGAGTTCTCTTGGAACCGTGTCTCTACTCCCACATGACAATCTGTATTACTTTTATACAAAATACAAGCACAAACCTTTGGATTCAGACTTCTGCTCTTCCTTTTTCGGAATCTCCTTCTTGTCTTTTGGGTAAAAATTCTCATAATCTGCGGAAAGGAAAAAATAATCATAGGCTATGAATTATCTAGCGGAAACGAGTTGAAAGAGACGAACTGTTGCTTACTCTTCTTCTTTGGAGCTTTACTAGAAAAAAACCTATTCAGTCCTGCACTTCCGCCCAAGAATTTTAAATCTGACAAAGAATCCTTAAAAGCCGATCGTTTATTAGCTCCAGCAGCAGCTAGGTAACTTCTCAGAAATCCTAGTTTACCGTCAAATTGATCGAGATAACCGTTCAAATTACTTAAACTCGGAGCTGCCGGAATCTCTTTATTCCAATTGAAAGTCCTCCCCATACTAGCCCCATTAATCGCATTCTGCAAAAACCCAAAGCAATTGGGAAAACGGAACCAAATCTATAGAAACAGCATAGGAAGCAATCCAACGAATTTACACACGGAGAATCTCGTACCCTGTGGCGAGAGGAGCGAGAGAGGGTAGCTCCGATTCTGGAATAGATCATTCTTCAATTAACGATTCCTGAAGGATTTCTTCGCGACGACTTCCTTCAATTATTGGAAAATCCAGTGATGAAACCGTGTACTATGAATTGAGAATGAAAATCGCGCTAAGGTCGTAAACTAATTTCATGAACTTTGAGGAGAAAATAATTTATTTTTCGGTTTAAAAGAAAAATTTGGGCCGCCAAGCTTGGGAAACAGGACAACGGATAATAAATAAACGGGTCGGGTCGATGAACCGGAATGTATATGAGAATAATAAAAAACACTCTTTTTATTACTACTTACTTATTTATTTATTTTATTTTGTACCACCACTCATAAACACCAGAATAAGCGATATTTGTTGGGTTTGTTGGGCTCCCAACTAGTGGAGAAAAACACATCTTTGAGACCCACTTCTTTGAGGCCCATTTTTGAGGAAATATTTGTTTCCTTCTTAAAAGAGAGTATATGATTTTTTTTTGGTAGAGAGATACAAAGAAAGAAAGAGAGTCAACAGTCTTTCATTCCCGACGATCGGAAGTTCTTACGTTGTCGGATTGGCCTGAAATTTTAACTGGAGACAGAAGACACATTGTCCTTCATTCTGACCGAAGGGATCGTAATTCTGACGGGTAGATTTTGAGTTGAAATTTTTGGATCTCAGCTGCTGGTTGTGTAAGCATTTTTACGTCTTTGTTTCCGTATTGTGATACTAGTGCCTTCGTAGTCTTGTTAAGGGCTAGATATCATTTTGTAATTGCTGGGTTGTACTCTCTCTACTTGTTTTTAGAGAATTTGGCTAGACCTAAGGGTCTCGTGGTTTTTATCTCTTCATATTGAAGGGGGTTTTCCACGTAAATCGTGGTGTTCTTGTGTTACAATCATTTTTGTGCTTCATTGTTGAATTGTACTCTTGGATTGATATCGGTTTATGCTCCTAACATATTATGCAAATTGGAGGTTAGAATTGATAATCTGACAACATATTGGTATCAGAGCGAGGTTAGTAGTGGTCTTTATTTGTATGAATTATGGCGGTAAACACGAGTAAGATGATTCTTTTGAATGCTACAAACTATTACAGTTGGAAGGTTAAGATGAAGGATCTTTTATTTGTGAAGAGTATGCATCTACCTGTGTTTGGTACCGCTAAACCTGAGTCAAAGACTGCCGATGAATGGATGTTTGAGAACCAGCAGGTTTGTGGATTCATGAGAATGTGGGTGGATGATAATGTTTCAAATCTTGTTGAGAATGAGACAAATGCAAAAACTTTGTGGGAAATATTGGAAAAATTATATGCTTCTAAGACTGGGAACAATAAGTTGTATCTACTCAAGCAATTGATCAATTTGAAGTTTGCTGAGGGTACTCCTATCTCTGATCATGTAAATGCATTTCAAGGTGTTGTGAATAAATTGTCGAATGTTGGAGTAAAGTTTGAAGATGAGATACTCGGCTTATGGTTGCTCAACACATTGCCTGATTCATGGGAGACATTTAGGGTCTCGCATACAAATTGTGCTCCTGATGGTGCGATGTCTTTCGACTATGCTAAAAATGAAATTCTTAATGAGGAGATCAGAAGGAAAACTCAAGATTCATCTCCACATATTGAGATCTTGGCTATAGAGCATAGGGGGAGACAACAAAACAGAAGTCATGATAATAGGGGAAAAAGTAGAAGCAAGTCTAGGTCCAAGTACAAGGATCTTGAGTGTCATTACTGTCACAAGAAGGGACACATCAAGAAGAATTGTTGGAAATTAAAGAACAAAAATGGAGAGAGCAGTAACAAATTAGATAACAAGGCTGAAAAGCTTGAAGAAAACAGTACTAATCTAGTTGTTGCTGCCTCTAGTGGTGATATTGTTGATCTTGTCATTGCTTCAATTGATGTTGATGTTAATTTGGTCTCTTCTGACACTTGTTGGTTTGGTGACTCTAGTGCTGGAATCCATGTTTCTTCGAAAAGGGATTTTTTTGCACTTACTCTGAAGGCCACTTGGGCTATTTGAGAATGGGTGACAGCGGTTTTGTTAAGGTTGTTGGAACAGGCGATATCTGTTTGAAGATGAAGAATGGTTCTACACTTCTACTCAGAAATGTTAAACATGCCCCTAGTGTTCGTTTGAATTTGATTTCTGTTGGGACACTTGATAATGAAGGTTATGGTAACAACTTTATTAATGGGAAATGGAGACTTAGCAAAGGGTCAATGCTTTTGGCTAAAGGTGTGAAGTTGAAGGAAAACTTGTATGTATTACAAGCTTCTGTCTCACTAGACTCGGTTAATATAGTGAAAAAGCAATGTTCACCGGAGTTATGGCACAAGAGATTGAGTCATATTAGTGCTAAAGGACTTGATACTTTGGTGAAGAAGAGTGTTCTTCCAGGAGCTAGGAGTTCTAGTTTTGATAGGTGTTCTTATTGTCTTGAAGGAAAGCAAACTAGAGTATCTTTCAAGACAAACCCTCCTCATAGGAAACCAAATCTGTTGGATTTGGTTCATTCAGACGTTTGTGGTCCGTTGAAGGTAAAAACTGTTGGTGGTGCATCTTATTTTATAACTTTCATTGATGATCATTCCAGGATGCTTTGGGTCTATGTCTTGAAGACCAAAGATCAAGTGCTTGACAAGTTTAAGGAGTTCCACGCTTTAGTTGAGCGACAGACTAGAAAGAAATTGAAAAGCATCCGGACTGACAATGGTGGTGAATACCGCGGACCATTTGAGGAATTTTGTAGGCAACATGGGATCAGACATCAAAAGACGCCTCCCAAGACACCTCAGTTGAATGGGTTGGCGGAGAGAATGAACAGAACTTTGATGGATCGAGTTAGATGTTTGTTGTTAGAGTCAAAACTCCCTCAATCTTTTTGGGGTGAGGCTCTATATACTGCTTCTTATATTGTTAATTTGACCCCTACTGTTGTTTTGCAGGGAGATGTTCCAAAGAATATTTGGACCGGTAAAAACACCTCTTATGATCACTTGAAGGTGTTTGGTTGCAAAGCTTATGTTCATATTCCTAAGGATGAAAGGTCGAAGTTGGATGCTAAGGCAAGACAATGTATCTTCATTGGCTATGGTCAGGATGAATTTGGTTACAAACTATATGATCCAGTTGAGAAGAAAGTCATACGAAGCCGTGATGTTGTATTCTTTGAAGACCAAACCATTGAAGATATTAAGAAAGCTGAGAAACTTGATTCTCAGAATGACCTCACAGATCCTGATCCAAGTTTTGTATCACCTTTGCCTACTAGAGTTGATAGTGATACAGTCGAGACTGATATGCAGCATGAAGATATTGATGATGATCACTTGCATAATTCTACTGAAGATGTTAATGATAATCCACAAGGTTTTTTACTCAGAAGGTCTACTAGGGTAAGCCAACCGTCTACTAGATATTCTTCTAGTGAGTATGTTATTTTGACTGACGGGGGAGAGCATGAATGCTTTGATGAAGCTATGAAAGGTGTAGAAAATCAAGAGTGGTTTAATGCAATGGAAGATGAAATGAAGTCTTTGCATGATAATCATACTTTTGAGTTGGTACATTTACCTAAAGGTAAGAGAGCTTTGAAAAATAGGTGGATCTATCGATTGAAGCAAGAAGAGAATGCCTCTAAACCAAGATATAAAGCTAGATTGGTTGTGAAGGGTTTCAGTCAGAAGAAGGGAGTTGATTTTGATGAGATTTTTTCACCCGTTGTGAGAATGTCTTCAATCCGAGCTGTGTTGGGGTTAGCTGCACATCTTGATTTAGAGATTGAGCAAATGGATGTCAAGACGGCCTTTCTTCATGGCGATTTGGATGAAGAAATTTATATGGAGCAGCTAGAAGGATTTAAGGTGAAAGGGAAAGAGGATTATGTGTGTAAATTGAGGAAGAGCTTGTATGGCTTGAAGCAGGCTCCAAGACAATGGTACAAGAAGTTTGAGTCTGTGATGAGGCAACAAGGCTACAAGAAGACTACTTGTGATCATTGTGTGTTTGTTCAAAATTTCTCTTCTGATGATTTTATTATTTTGTTACTTTATGTAGATGACATGCTTATAATTTGGTCAAAGTGCTTCGAGAATCGCCAACTTGAAGCAGAAGTTGAACAAATCCTTTAACATGAAGGATTTGGGGCCAACTAAGAAGATTCTTGGCATAAGCATTTCTCGGGAGAGGAAGGCGAAGAAGTTGTGGCTGACACAACAAAGTTATTGAGAAAGTCCTTGAGAGATTTCGGATGGATAATGCTAAGGCGGTTAGCACTCCCTTGGGAGCACATATGAAATTAAGTGTGAAACAGAGTCCCTCTACTGATTATGAAAAGAAAAAAAATGAAAAATATTCCTTATTCATCTGCCATGGGTAGTTTAATGTATGCGATGGTGTGTACATTGAAGTCAGTTCCCCACGGTTGAGATATCTTCGTGGTTCTTATTCATCTGCCACGGTTAGAACTCCCTTATTCATTTTGCAATCATAACGGTTGAGATATCTTCGTGGTTCTTCAAATGTTAAGCTTTGTTTCGGAGGTGGGAAATCAGTTCTCACTGGTTATACTGATTCAAATATGGCTGGAGATGTTGATACCTTGAAGTCTACTTCAGGTTTCTTGACTACGTTTGCGAGGGGAGCTGTTTCTTGGCAATCTAAATTGCAGAAGTGTGTTGCTCTATCAACAACAGAAGCAGAATTCATTGCAGCCACAGAAGCTTGCAAAGAGTTGCTATATTTGAAGAGGTTCTTGAAAGAAATTGGTTGCTCTCAAGAGAGATATGTTTTACTTTGTGATAATCAAAGTGCAATTCATATTGGTAAGCACCCCACTTTTCACTCCAAGTCAAAACATATTGATGTGCGATATCATTGGATACCAAGATGCAAGTTTGAAATGTGTTGTTCAATTGTCGGGATGACAATCTCCTCCACATAGTCGGGAGGGGCGAGATTTGTTGGGTTTGTTGGGATCCCAACTAGTGGAGAAAAGCACATCTTTGAGACCCACTTCTTTGAGGCCCATTTTTGAGGAAATATTTGTTTCCTTCTTAAAAGAGAGTACATGTTTTTTTTTGGTAGAGAGATACAGAGAAAGAAAGAGAGTCAGCTAGTTTTTCATTCCCGAGGATCGGAAGTTCTTACGTGGTCGGATTGGCTCGAAATTTTAACTAGAGACAAAAGACACATTGATAATTAATTGATATATTTACTTAATAAATAAATCAATTTTTATTTTGTGTGATTGAGAGAGTTACACAACTAATGGCAAGAATCAAATTCAAATGATAGTTTCTAAATATTTCACACGTCTAACTTTTACTTTACTACTTACTCCCCAATTGAAATAGTTCAGTATACTTTTGCGGGTTGTTCTACTGAAGTTGTCTAGTTTTTTTATTTGATAAATTATTACAAATATTTTTTTTATTCACCCGTAACTTTACACACATCAATTACTCTCCTTAAAATCGCACTAAAAAATGTAGACTATTTCAATAAGACGGAAGGAGTAGTAGTATGATTTCGTAGAGCTATTTAAATTATTCTGAAAATGGTTCGTGTCCGACTTACCTCATTTTAGACTAGACTTAACTCAAAAAACTAAGACCGGAAAATGAAATTAAATTGCCTAATGGGCACCAAAAAAGCTTGTGTGTACCACTTTCGTATACTCTTGTGTGTACCACACCACAAGAGTATTGACATGTGTTAAATATGACCCATTTGATTTAATGAGAAATATCACATGTCAATACTCTTGTGGAGTGGTACACACAATGGTATACGAAAATGGCACATACAAGCCGTTTCGAATGGACACAGGCTTGATTGTCCCATTACCCTTCACAATCTCACTCTACATATATATTGACACGTGCTATGTGTGACCCATATATAATACACTATTTAGAAAAAAAATATCAAATGTCACAACTTTATAAAGGGAACATCCAAGAGCGTATGAAAATGGAACACAGTAATAGGTTGCATGATGGACTAATGGATTTTGGAATTACAAGCTTAACTCGACAATAATCTTATTTTTATTTCTATAAATTATGATTTTATAAACATTAAATTAAAATAATGATGTCACACATTGGGCTGAAGGATTGGGTTGGATTGCATCTTCATTTCTTCAGTCTTATTAACTTATGGGCCGGACCGAATTCACGAGGTGACAAAATGGGCCGGACTAACCCATCCGACCCGAAAGACGGTCTGATTCAGTTATGACTAATTCTAATTGATTTGAGATTCGACCTAATTTGATTTGGTATTTAACCTAATTTGATATCAGATTTCCTAATTGATTTAGGATTTGTTTATTTATTTTTGTAAACATCTGATTATTTAATAACAGCATCCAACCCAGCTGTAGCAAAGAAGATATCGCCGGTTACATCACGTGCTCTGCAAATTCTTCTCTCTTCTACACCAATTTTCTTAATCAGTATTCGATTGTTTATGCTCTGAATCGTATCGCCCTACTGATTCTCCTTTCTTTCTCTCAATCTGAATCTGCGAATTGTTAATCAGCTCCGATTCTTAATGTGAGTATCTATGATTCAGTTCAGGCGAGTTTCTTTTCTTCTCCTGCTTTAGATCAGGGGTTTACCCACTTGATGATTGGTTAATTTCAGATGAGGGAGAGGAAATCGGCGAAGTTGAATCAAGAGCAGGTGCAGGATCATCAGAACGGCCATTTATCTCCGTTTAAATTGGCGAAGTTACTAGATCCTGATGCTTCATGGGACAAGGTTTCACCTCCTTTTGATTTCTTTTGTTTTTGTTTCTTTAGTTGCAGAACTGATTGGTATTCTTGACATTCAGATTTCATCGCAGTTATTCAAAATTCAAATTTCAAAAATAGTATATTCTCTAAGGTGTAATATGAGAACAAGATATGCAATTTATCAATGAATTTGTTGTGCTAAGGATTTTTTAAGCTCTACACATAGGACCTGTTTAAGGTAACTACTAGATTTATACACTCTCTGGTGTAATTTCAAGGATCGGTTTCTTTGGTAACGTTTTGGGAAGTGGATGGAATAGTTTTGGTGGCTAATTTTAGTTGAATAATGAATTTATTCTTTTATTACTTGTATGATTGCATTAGGGAAAAAAGTTATTATTTTGATTATTTTATTTTGAATTGGCTATACTGGAATTTGAAGGAACCAAAATTATCATATGAAAAATAATATTTATCTAGTTTATAGCTTCTGTCCTGAGTATAATTTACCAAGAAACCTATTAAATATGTTACCCTAGATGAAAAAAAGGCAGCTGAGCTTAAACCATTGCTTAAGCATTTTCAGTTTCCTTATGTGGTGCCGATCCGATCAATTTGAAAAGTTCTCACTTGAAACTTTGATTTCACTTATGTCTAGTAGTAATGGATATGTTTGATTTGAAAAAAGTCTGCTCTGAACTTTCTTATGTCACTTTTGCTATGTAATTGACATGAAATCAATTTTCTTTCTATATGTTACAGGATCAGCTTGGTGATGCACTACATTGGATTAGGCAAGCGTTAGGCCTTCTGTGTGGATTAATATGGGGTGCAATTCCTTTATCTGGCGGCATCTGGTTTATCCTGTAAGTTACTCTTCTCTGGAAATCTCATTTCTGATTGAGGTTGGTGGTTCTTGTTAATTGATTATTGTTCCAATTCCCATAGCTCATGAAAGTATGCATGCGGTTTATTTGAAAATCAGTTCGCAACATGATATGTTCTCGTATTTTATATGCAATATAGATTGTGAGATATATGATCAAGCATTTGCTTAAGTTTATTATAATGTGCGTGAACAATCAAATGAATTCATTAAACATTTGAACTCATTTTTGTATTGTTACTTTCGTATTCAAAATGTTTTATAATTTCTGAAGAGTCTTCATTTTCTTTTCTGTAATAGTTTAAAACCGAACACTAGATGGGGCCTGTGTAGCATACTATTTTAACTGTAGTAATTATGTTTCTTTTGTTGGGCTATTTGTAATTTTAAAGAATTGATCACAATGGGTCTGCAAGTCTAGAAATTGCAATATCCATATGCATACGGCCATTTTTCCCGATGATTTTCCCTTTTTTGTGTGTAATCTTGTATAACTTCTACTTCTGCATGCACCTTTTATATGTGAATATGTGTGATATGATTTGCGTCTATAAAACTGGGTTCTGTATGTACTTAATTGTCATGTATGTGTACATGATAAATATGTATAATTCATTCATGATCAGTCTTATATATATTTGCACTTGCTGGAAGTTCAAATTGTTGAAGTTTTGCAGCCCATACACCAGATAACTTCACTTGGGTTGTCTTTGCTAGTTACATGAGCTGAATTTGAGATGTATAAGTTATACTCATATTTGTCTTGGTCTATAGAATTATCCTTTGATTGTTCATGACATTGCTTTTTCCGTTCAGATTCACAGTGCTATCCACTGGCATTATCTACGCATACTACGCTGTGGTACTAAAAGTTGACGAAGAAGAATTCGGAGGTCACGGAGCCCTTCTTCAGGAGGGCCTTTTCGCTTCAGTATCCCTCTTTCTGGTAATTCCACAATCTTCCTTGTGTTTGGTTTTGGATGTTGAAAGTTCTTTGTATGCTAACCGTCGTTTTTCCCTGTTCTTCAGCTCGCGTGGATTCTAGTATACAGTTTGGCACACTTTTGACTGCCTTACTCTAGACTTTGATCATGGCACTTTGCTCTCCTCTGCAAAAATGGAGATCAGCCCTTTTGTAGTTTTGATGTTTGAATTTAACATTCTTTGCTCATCTTGGGGAGTCCAAGACTGTGTTATATTAGTGGCTCCATGTGCATTATTAACTTTTTTCTTAGATCTTTCTCTCTCTAAGATTTTGTTTGCTTTTTCTTTATTTATTGAGATACAATTATGAAATCCATTTGAATTCTTAGATTCATCTGTCATTATGAAGATTTATTACATGAGCTGAAGCCTTGTACATACATATGCAACAAAATTTAAACTGAATGAAAAGGAGCAGAGCTCTTGATTTGGAGGGGTTTGAGGAAAGTCCTGAAAAGGGAAATGATGAAGGGTATCACATTTCATTCCTTGCCACATCCGGAAATAAATTATTCCTTTAAAATGATTTTTGATTCTATTTCTTGGGTGCAACCAAACAAGGTCTTATTCTCTCTCTTACAAAGAGACAATAAACTTCACCACCTGATCAAGCGACTCCAACGACGAACCTCCTTTCATCGAAAGCTCAATTTCGAGTTTCATATTGAAAGCTCTCTCTCTCATCTCCCTCCCACTCTCACTATCCATGACCATCCTCACACCTTCTCCACACCCATCTCAACCTCCACCCCAACTCTCCAAACATGACTGATATACCGCACGTTCACCAATTGATCCGCAAAACACGGCCTGCAAACCATCGGTACCCCCTCGCACAGACTCTCCAGAGTCGAGTTCCAGCCACAATGACTGAAAAACCCTCCAACCGCGGAATGTTCCAGAACCTTCTTCTGAGGAGCCCACTTCACTATCAACCCCCTCTCTCCCACTGCATTCTCGAAACCATCCGGCAAACATCCCATCGCATCCGACCCGTTCGTGAGATTGGGTCGGACAACCCAGATGAACGGCTGCTATCTTTTGGCAAGACCCCATGCCATCTCAAGAAACTCCTTTTCATCTAGGGTTGCCATGCTGCCTAAGCTGACGTAGATGACCGAATTCGGGGCTCGTTTGTCGAGCCACGATAGGCATAGTGAGTCCTCCTCCATCAGGCTTGTTGGCAAGGGTGGTCCCATTTTGTGGAAGGAGCCTAATGTGAAGAATGGGACTGGCCAATGCTGCTGGAGTTGCTGTAATGGCCATTCATCTAGTGCTTCTATAGTGTTCCAAATGACTGCTGATGATGATCTTATGTTCATGTGGCTGTGTAGGAATTCTTCCACGCTTTCCGGGATTGTTATTGTAGTAGGAAAAGGTAGATCCTTGAATCTCAGTGGATGCAGATTAGGAATTGGATCCTCCAACTGGGACTCTGTAGATAGATGGAAAAGTACGTAAATATTGATGAATTTAGCGACGGAAAATAAATCCGTCGACGACGGATGCCAGTGGAAAAACATCGAACTAATAATCACAAAATCATTGACGGGTTAGTGATGAAAATTTAACGATGGCCAATTTTTATAGTTATTTTTTAAATTTACAAATTTACAACCGCTTTAAGATCACTTGTGAACACATTACCTACAAACATATTGAAGATGGATAATCTCATCTATAAAAATAAATTATTTTGTTTACAAATACAAAAAACATAAAAATAGATGGACTTAGTGACGAAAAACAAATTGATCAACAAATAGCAACAAAATACCGACAAAAATACGACGAACTAATAATCATAAGACAACCGACAAATTATCAATGGAAATTTACCGACAGTAATTTTCCTTATAATTTTTTTATTTTCCTTAGTTAATTTTTTGTTGCCACTCTAGTTCGTTCACCACTGCGTTGCCGTCAATATTACCAAAAGAACGACCGATAAAAACTCACCGGTAATTGCGCGACGAAGCTCAAATTCGTCGGCAAAAATAAAACATTATCTGCGAATAAATTAAAGATAGAATAAAAATTAGTAATTATTTTGCAGCACTCACTCTCTCTATCTTTCTATGCACAAACACACGTACCTGGCAAAGGAAGGTATTTATCCGCCGCAAGCTGAAAGAGAACAACATGTGAATGCATGAAAGCAGCAGAACTGGTCCTAAGCAAGATCGTCGGAATCCTCAGCCTCTTCGCCACGTCATCGACAAAACGCATAATATTATCATAAATCACGCACGCCACCTCTCCTTCTTCAAGCATCCCAACCATGTGTTCCTGAAACGGCCCTTCGCAGTTGGCGTTCATGGCCGCCGTAACAGTCAACGTATTATAGAAAGTAACTTCATAGCCATCTAGGTTGTCGGCCAAGGCGAGGAAAGTGAAATTCGGAAAGTTTGATGGATTGGGAGAGTTGAATTTTGTGTGGGCAATGGCGACGGAGAAGCCCTTGTCGTCGAGATTGGAACCTAACTGGAGCATCGGGGTTAGGTGGCCTTGGAACGGGTACGGGACGAGGACGACCCGCGGTCTTCCTCTTCCCGACGACTCCATTAACGTGTCCGTCGATGAATTTCATCGCTTCTAACTAAATATATATAAATATATAGGTGGAAAACAAGAAAAGGAGATGGGTGATGATTGGTAGAAAGTTTTAGTTTTGGGAGTATGTATGGAGATTGATTTGGTTGTGACCGGCAAGTATAAGTGTAAGTGTTTAGGTGGTGGGGATTCAAGGCGTATGGTTGTCTTTAAATGGTAATTGGCATTTCCAAGTCGGACAAGGATTATAAATTTCAAATATGCCGGCGGGTAAGATTAAGTTTTTTACTTGTTCCGTTCCACTTGTCTTGTTTTCTTTTTTGGATTGTTATGTTAGATTTGTCTTATTTTTTAAAATGAGAATAGTTATTATATAAATTCTCATTTGTGGAGCCTGACTCTCTACACACTACCAATCACTCTTTTTAATATCCGTGTCGAAAAAAAACAAAAAAAGTCGGACGGGACGGAGGGAGTATTTATTTTCTTCAAATTGAATAGGGTACTAGGAAAGAAGTTGATCATGAATTACCAATAAGTCCATAAAAAATGTAAAATGGATTCTTCTTTCGATGCCCGAGCGATTAATAGGGACGGACTGTAAATTCATTGGAAAAATGCCTATGCTGATTCAAATCCAGCTCGGCCCAATAAACCGCATCAATCTACCATGGCATGGTATAAAATCCTTTGTCCTTCAGAAAGATTCAACAATAAAAAAGAATTAAAATTTATATTAGATCCCTTATTTCATTTCATTAGGATTGTAGTTCAATCGGTTAGAGCACCACCCTGTCAAGGTGGAACCTACGGGTTCGAGCCTGACGGTCTCGATGGATCCAATAAATACAAAAATGCATTTTCTCTTTAATCAATATTCTCTCCGTCTCATTATTCATGCCACGTAGAAATGAGTATTGAGATTAAGACATTGAGTGTAAAAAAATGATTGGTCAAAGAGATTGAAAAATAATGTGAAGTTAAAAAGTGGTGGTCCAAAGGTTGAAAATGTGCAATTTACTTTCATTTTGGGTAGCGGCTATAAATAATGAAATACTACCATTTTAGGTATAATAGACATAAATAATGAGATGGTGAAGTATTATTTTTTCTTATTAATAATGATTCACTTATAAATGTAGTAGGAAAAAATATTTTTTTTATCCTAAGTTTGGCTACAGTTTGACTTTGACCAATCATATTCGTCAAATTCAATTTAGCTCATCAGGTTGTAGAACGGTTTAATTTTGACCCCTTTTATAAAATCAACAGAATTTTAGTCCAACTATCAAAATGAATTTACACATCTTGAAATTTAAAATTGCAAAATAATTACGCGCATGAAAAAAAACTAAAATTACACAAAATGAATTGTTTTTATCAAACCGGATGAAATTTGACTTTCTCAAGTCAAATTTGAAATTAAATCGAATTTGAAATTACACCACTTGAAATTTGAAATTACACAAATTTCACAAATTTCATCCGGAAATTATCAAACCGGATGACACAAATTTCATCCGGTTTTTATCAAACCTGATGAAATTACACATATTTGACTTTCTCATAATGAGTCAAAATAAATCGGGGTAAAAAAAATATTTTTTCCCCTAATAAGTCCGTATTAGATTAGCGAGTTGGGCCCGTGGGCTGGATGTTAAATTGGGCCATTTAATAATATCATATTTTACAAACTAAGTATATTCAAATTATCATTGTAAAAAACTTAAACCCATCTTCTGGAGCAGCATCAATGGCGTCTCGACTTCAATACTTTATTCAGAACAACCTCCTCCTCTTCTCTCGATACTCGCTCTTCTGAGAAATTCCACAAAATCCGCTTCAGAAACTTCCGATGTGTCGGATTTACCCTTTCGTACTCACCGCTCTCGATCAGGGGAGTGCCTTCTACACGGACATTGCTGCCGATGGCATCACCTCTTTTCAGGTAACAATTCATCCCAATATATTCTAGATTTTTGTGTGTGTGTGTGTATGTGGATTAATAGTGCGGTTTTTGTGATTGAATGAATCAATTTGTGATTATTCATAGAAACTTAAGCTTCACTCTATTTGATGTATTATGATGGAATTAATCAATTTGTGTGTGAGTTCAGTTTCACGGTAAGCATGTGTAGTTAAAGATGATGTTTTGGAAACGTATTTATACGTATTTGAGGCGTATCCGTATCGGAAACTCCTCGGATACGGATTCGGCCTCTTCCCAAACGTATCCATGCTTCCTAGCATAGAACTATCATGTGATTAATCATCACATTGCTTTTCACGTTATATATCTATGAAACATATTAACCGAATAAAATTCACCATAAAAATCTATGTCATGAGAATGAAAAGAGATTTGAGAATGCCTCATTCTCTCTCTTACAAAGAGACAATAAACTTCGCCAACTGATCAACCGACTCTGAGGACAAACCTCCTTTCATCGAATCCTGAATTTGGAGTTTCAACTCAAAAGCTCTCTCTCTCATCTCTCTCCCAAAGTTGCTATCCATGAGTGTCCTCACAGCCTGCTCGACACCCTTCTCAAACTCTAACCCAACTCTCCAAACATGAGTGATATACCTTGCATTGACAAACTGATCAGCAACACACGGCCTACAAATCATGGGTACCCCCTCGGACAAACTCTCAAGAGTCGAGTTCCAACCACAATGACTAAAGAAACCCCCAACTGCAGAATGTTCCAGAACCTTCTTCTGAGGAGCCCACTTCACTATCAACTCCCTCACTCTCCAACCACTTTCTTGAAATCTTCCGGCAAAGACCCCATCGCATCCGAGCCGTAGATGAGATTGTGGCGGACCACCCATATAAACGGCTGCTCACTTTTGGCCAGCCCCCATGCCATCTCAATCAGCTCCTTTTCATCTATGGTTGCCATGCTGTCTAAGCTGACATAGATCACTGTGTTTGGAGCTTGCTTATCGAGCCACGATAGGCAGATTGAGTCCTCCTCCATCAAGCTTGTTGGCAGGGGTGGCCCCATTTTGTGCGAAGGGCCTAATGTGAAGAATGGGACTGGCCAATGTTGTTGGAGTTGTTGTAATGGCCATTCTTCATAAAATCCATATCTAATCTCTCTCTCCCTCTCTCTCTCTCTCTCTCTCTCTCACACACACACATACCTGGCAAAGGAATGGATTTATCAGCATTAAGCTGAAAGAGGGCAAGATGGGAGTGTATGTAGGCAGCAGAAGTAGTTCTAAGCAAGATGGAGGGAAGCTTCAGCCTCTTCGCCACGGCGTCAACAAAAAGCATAATATTATCATAAATCACGCACGCTACCTCTCCGCTCGCAAGTATCTCAACCATCTTCTCCTCAAAGGGGGCTTTGCAGTTGGAGTTCATGGCTGATATAAAATTAAACAGATTACCGGAAGAGGTGCCGCAGCCATCTAGGTTGTCGGATAACGCCGCCAGGAATGTGAAGTTGGGATAGTTTGAGGGATTGGGAGAGTTGAATTTGGTGTGTGCGATAGAGATGGAGAAGCCCTTCTCATCAAGAATCGATCCCAACTGAAGTATCGGAGTTAGGTGGCCTTGGAACGGGCATGGGACGAGCACAACGCATGGTCTTCCTCTTCCAAATGACTCAATTAATGCGGAGCAGCTTATGTATCACTTTCGTATATCCTTGTGTGTACCACACCAAGGGTATTGACATGTGACATTTCTCATTAAATCAAGTATATGAAAGTGGTACACAAAAGCTTTTGTGTTATTAATGTGTCTATAGATGAATTTCAGATCTTCAAACTATATATATGTGTGTGTGTCAATTATATGAAGATGTAGGATTAACTATAAATGATTTAGAGGTTGTTATAAAAATTATAAGATATAATAAAATAATTTATACAAATGCAGTTAGGGTTAACACTAAGTGTGTATTTATATAGAAACAAAATATATAAGTTAAAAATGATATTGTAGAATTATTATCTATTAGTTATTATAATTAATATACTCATTTCGTGTATATACATGAAATGTGTATTTATATGGACACAAACATATATAAATTGAAATGAGATTGTAGAATTTTTATCTATATTAGATTTAATTACATGAATGAGATGATATTAAAGAACTTGATTACATGAAATGCATTATATAACTTTTATTTGAATTGTATGAAATGAGATTATACAATTATTTTGGCAATTATTTTCAGTTAAATATGAAATGAGATTATACAATTGTTGTTTCACTTAATTTCAGTTGCCCAATAAGTTTTTGAAAACATATTCTACAAAATGTATGTGGATGGGATATCTAAATTGAATGTGAAAATTTAATTGCTGGACTCGTGTTAGCAAGTCCTTTGAAGTTGGTCTTCCCTTTTCTTTTTCAGCACGTCAGGAGTTTGAGGAAGATATTGAGATTGAGCATTTGGGACTTTTAGTGATTCAGAGATAACAGATTGGGATTTGGATTACAAATGTAGAAAGAAAATGGATGCAAAAATAAAAATGATAGATTTTTTGGTCAGTTGAGGTAGTAAGTAATAATGAGAGAGTTTTGTGTGAAGAAATAGGTAAGAAAGTGGGGTACAGTTAAACCTCGATAAAGTAATATTCGATAAAGTAATAATCTCGTTAATATTCGATAAAGTAACAAGGGCGTAATTTTGGGTGAACATGATCTTCTGTCCCATTTTTTTGTGTCCCATTTGTATTCCACTGTCATTTTTAACTGTAAGCATCTAGGTGCTTACGATTTGAATTTTAGGGTTATCGTAAGCACCTAGGTGCTCACAGTTAAAAATGACAGTAGGACACAAATGGGACACAAGAAAGTGGGACAGAGGATCCGGACTGAATTTTGGAGTGGGGATCTTCTATCCCACTCTATGTCCCACTACATGTCCCACCCTTTAACAGGGCCGGCTCGAAAGAATAGCCCGTGGGCCGTGGGGCATTTGCTAAGGGCCCCCAATTTTAAGGGGCCCCAAAATTTGAAACCCGGCCCAGTAAAAAAATTAATTTGGCCCAATACATAACCCATAGAACCCATTAGTTAAAATATATATATAATATAGAGCCCAACGGCTCTTTTCTAACAATTAGAAAAGTCCAACGGCTCTTTTCGATCCTTATATTTTTTTAATTTGTTGTACTTTACGGTTTCTATTTTTAAAGTTACGTGTAGGCACAATGATAGTATGTCTATCTTTAGCTAGCAAGATGATTCACGAAGTATCAATAAAGACGGCCCCCGTTTTTTGACTTCACCTAGGGCCTTCGAAATGTCAGGGCCGTCCTTGCCCTTTAAGATAAGGACATGTGTCCTTTTAACCTAACTCTATGTCTCCATCTAACCCTTAGTTGAGTCAACCTTGAGGGTGGGATATGTAGTGGGACATAGAGTGGGATAGAAAATCTCCACCCGTAATTTTGAAGTATTCTTTTGATTCTCTTTATGTAGTTGCCCACGCTTTGGGAGTTGTAGGTCTCTTGAATAATTTTCTTCTTTTTTCTGGGTACGGAATTTCTCAGCTTTCTGATAGTTAATAGAGACTTTAGTTTCAGTTCATTTGATTTATTATTGAATGAATGCAATTTGTGCAAAGACAGTATGCGGTCTGTTTCACACCAAAGCATTTGTAGTTAACAATGATGTTTTTGTGTTGCAGACATGATATGTAGAGTTATTCTCATTCTCTTACAGTGAGGCAATAAACTTCACCAGCTGATCAAGTGACTCCAACGACGAGCCTCCTCCTTCCATCGAACGCTCAATTTTAAGTTTCATCTCGGAAGCTCTCCCTCTCATCTCTCTCCCACATTCGCTATCCATGAGTGTCCTCACGGCTTGCTCTACGCCCTTCTCCAACTCGATCCCGATTCTCCAAACATGCGTGACGTACCTTGCATTAACCAACTGATCAGCAATACACGGCCTACAAATCATGGGTACCCCCTCAGACAAACTCTCCATCGTGGAGTTCCAACCACAATGACTTAAGAACCCTCCAACCGCAGAATGTTCCAGAACCTTCTTCTGAGGAGCCCACTTCACTATCAACCCCCTCTCTCTCACCACATCCTTGAAATCTTCCGGCAAACATCCCATCGCATCCGAGCCATTGATGAGATCGGGACGAACAACCCACAGAAAAGGCTGCTCACTTCTGGCAAGCCCCCATGCCATCTCAAGCAGCTCCTTTTCGTCTATCTTTCCGGAGCTGCCTAAGCTGACGTAGATGACTGAGTCCGTAGCCCGTGTGTCGAGCCATGGTATGCATGCTGAGTCCTCCTCCATCAAAGCTGTTGGCAGGGGTGGCGCCATTTTGTTGAAGGGGCCTAATGTGAAGAATGGGAGTGGGCAGTGTTGTTGGAGTTGCTGTAATGGCCATTCCTCTAGTGCTTCTACAGTGTTCCAAATGACTGCCGAAGAGGATCTTATGTTGGTGTAACTTTGTAGAAATTCTTTGAAGGCTTCTGGGAGTGTTATTGTAGCAGGGAAAGGTAGATCCTTGAATCTCAGTTGATGCAGATTTGGAACTGGAAGTTCCAGTTCTGACTCTGTAGACAAGATGAAAGGCAGCATATTGGATGCTATATATGCATTTCTTCCAACGGAATCATCAGGGCCGGTCCTAAGAAAAAAGGGTCCGGGGCAAGCGATAAAAAATGGGCCCCCTCCCCTTTCTATAAAGTAATATCTGTATTTTCATCGTCTTCTATTTTAGTATATTTCTTTAAAAAATAGTAGTTGTCGCTTCACCTCCATTTTTTGTGACATAGTCGTGTTCAAAACAGTTTAGTAAATAAGAAAATTAAGGAATAAAAGAGAAATAGAGATGAATAATAACAAAAGCTTACAGATAGAATAAATAATTGATGTAGCATTTACTTTTTTATGGCATGTTTAATTATTTTAAATTCTATATTACTATATTAGATTAGATGTAGTATATTTTGTAATAGATTAAATATATTAATTGGGTCATTTCTTTATTAAAAAGAATGAATAAATATGTTATTTCTTAAAAAAAACTTATTTATTATTAAAAAAAATAAAAAAAAATAAAAAAATAGGCCCCCGAAAATTTGGGGCCCTGGGCAACCGCCCCTGCTCACTCTACTTGAGAGCCGGCCCTGGGAATCATTATGGGATCTAGGGAACAAAGGCAAAATCATATCACATGTTCACTTGAAATTATCTTAATGGTGGGATATGTATTGAGATACATATATAATTATGCTGAAAATACACATGTCACCACCTCATTGGTGGGATATATATTGGGACATAAAAAATGGGGATGAGATCACCTGTCCAATTGGTGTCTGATTTAAAACGACGTAGTTTTGTATTAAAAAAATGCATTCTTTAATTATTTATTAAATCATTTTTTCAATCTTATCTTTTTAATTTATAATTTCTCAATACAAAATTACGTCGTTTTGAATCGGACACCAATTGAATAGGGATTTAATGGACAGATGATCTCATCCCTAAAAAATGTGATCGATGATCCTCATTCGAAGTCATTTTTCATGGTTATAATTTTAAACATTTTAATGGTATTTTAGACATTTTTTAATAGAAAAAACACAATAAATCTTACTCAATTGCCTACAGTTAAAAAAGTAATTTAAAAAAGACATGGTGCAACATTATGGAAAAAAATGTTATTTTTGCAGTAAAATAAGCAAAAAGTTATATATTTTTAATAATTTTTCCAATAGAATTAATATTCAATTTCTCCTCTCTCTCTCTCTCTCTCACACACAGAGACATACCTGGCAAAGGAATGGATTTTTGGTGAGCAAGCTGCAGGAGGGCAAGATTGGATTGCATGTAGGCAGCAGAAGTAGTTCTAAGCAAGACCGACGGAATCCTCAGCCTCTTCGCCACGTCATCAACGAAATGCATAATACTGTCATAGATCACGCACGCCACCTCCCCACTCTCAACCATCTTCTCCTCAAACGAAGCTTCGCAGTTCGAATTCATGGCCGACATAAAATTGAACAGATTATGGGAAGAGGCGTCGCAGCCATCTAGGTTGTCGGCCAAGGCCAAGAAACTGAAACTCGGAAAGTTTGATGGATCGGGAGCGTTGAATTTTGTGTGGGCGATGGCGACGGAGAAGCCCTTGTCGTCGAGAATGGAACCTAACTGGAGCATCGGAGTTAGGTGGCCTTGGAACGGGTACGGGACGAGGACGACCCGCGGTCTTCCTCTTCCCGGTGGCTCCATTAACTTGTCTATCTATACACAAATGCACGTATATATAATATGAAAATGAAATAAGGTAACACTACAAATCACAAAAAGTCATACGAATCCGCATCATTTACTCAGTTTTGCCAAAACTCGATATGACATATTAATGTGACGGAGGGAATAATAGGTTTGATTTGGCCCGGCAAAGGTAAGTTGTGTGGTTGTGATTGTCTTTAAATTCCAAAGATTATAGAAAGAGGAGGAGATTGAGATTCAATCATTTTCTCCCTCACTCTGTATTTGTTCCCCTGCGATGCAGCTCACCCTCTTCCCATGTCCTATCACTAAATTCCATAATATGTACGCTTGCCAAGAAAGGCTTTCTAAGCTTATAATTCTGCACATTAGAATCACAACATTGTATATAGTAGTTTCATTTCATATATCAGAATACAGAATACAGAATAATACAGATTACACATCTGAAATAAATAAAAAAAGCAGTTAAAAATCAGAGAGGTGCAGGAGCACAATCAACAGAAGAGAATGTGGTGGTTGAGGCAGGACCATAAGCTGCAGAGGTTGGACCTCCAGCTGCAGTAGCAGGACCAGGAGCTGCTTCACTTGAACTCTGCAGCTGGATAGCCGAACGACGAGACCCCGTCGTCTCGGACTTGCACAAATCAGACAGAAACACCCCTACAGGTATCAAACAAACACAATTGTCATATCATGCTAAGCAAAACACAATTCTCCTATTAAAACTATCTTGTTTCTTTTAATGGAACGTCTCAATCGGAAATACAAGACGTTTTTAATGGGGCAGAGGGAGTATTAATCAGATGTTGTGTTAATGGGGGGAGATTAGTTTACCTTCTGCAAGAGCCAAGTTTTGGTAGAGGTCGACGATGTTGGGGCAGTTGTAGTAGCACTGCGGGGAGCAGAGCTTGAGGGCGAACCGAGTCTCTAGTAGAGAGTCAGAGGAGATGCCGAGCGACTTCCTATCGAGCCCACAAGCGCTCACACACTCGTCAGTCTCGATGTAAGCCGGCATGTCCGTGGCTGTGACCTCGGAGGTCTTGCATTGGAGTCCCACGTCCGACTGGAGGGTTTCCAACACGCACCGCCTGCCAGACGATGCAATGGAGAAGGAGCACATTCCGGAAGGTAAGTCCTCGCACACGAGCTCCCCTTGGTGGGCAAGAGCTCCTCCAAGGATGACAAAGAAGGCGAAGAAGGTGAGGAAATGAGTCATTTTGTAGAGAGGGAATGTGTGAGGGATGAGAGAGGATGTTTGTTTTGGTTGTGGAGAGTAGGAGAGGGGGAGAGGGTGTTTATATAGGGGGTTTGGGAGATGTCATGTTGTTTAAGGTTGTCGTTGACATTGAGACGAGAGTAAGGATTAGTTAGTGAAGATCGAGGTAGCGTTGGAGGAGGGAGAGCTGTTGTGCCACCTTTTTCTTTGTTTTGTTGTTGTTTTACATTCTTGATGCTAAGTTTGTTGTCTTTCACAGCTGTTGCACTTCTCTACGGCTAGACAGAAAAGAATTCATCTACGTTGTTTGACAGTATAGTTCTGCCGGCTACTTCTACATCGTCGTGGTCGAAAGAACAATATATACGTCGTAGGGTTTCTTTGATGCCAGGGAGAGGATCAGTTTTTTGTTACTAATCTCTTAAGTTGTTTCTACAATTATACCTTAGTAGAAATTTCTAAGCCTTATGGGACAAAGGGTATTTTAGGTATTTTTTGACATTAGAGGACCATTGTTCCTCCCCTAGCATCAAATGTTCGGTTGAGAGAACCACACAAGAGAGTTAAACCAACCTTAATGTGACATTATGACAGACACACACATAGCGTTTCCAATGGGATTTGAACCCATGATCTATCGGTCTCGAACCACCCACCTTCACCGCTATCCCATCCCAAAGGACAAAATCAAGCCTTCATTGCTACAGCATTTAGTTGAGGCATGATGGATTATTAATAACACTAGACTTGAGTAAAGAAAACAAATACCAAATCCAAAACTGAATTTAACACCTTGCTTAATACACACTAATAACAAGAGGAAATGAGCTTCAATATCAAGACAAACTTAGAAAGGAATATAAGGTACAATGCAGCGCAGTATGAGCAAATTTACTGCCAAAATCTTAAAATGCTTCACACAAAAAAGCAGAACTTAAAAGAAG
The DNA here is from genome assembly GCA_028984105.1 of Lavandula angustifolia. Taxonomy (NCBI): domain Eukaryota; kingdom Viridiplantae; phylum Streptophyta; class Magnoliopsida; order Lamiales; family Lamiaceae; genus Lavandula; species Lavandula angustifolia. Next base: position 629,918 of record JAPVEC010000026.1, read on the forward strand.
CAGTGAGTTTCCATCCAACTTTGCAACAACTGTCAAAAGCAACAGAGCCATTTTCACCTCATTACTCCTGGTACTCTTCTCCTTCCTCTTCTTCATCCTCGTACTCGCCTTCCTCGTCAGCAGTGGCATCTTGGTACTGCTGGTACTCAGCAACCAAATCATTCATGTTGCTCTCAGCCTCAGTAAACTCCATCTCATCCATTCCTTCACCAGTATACCAATGCAAGAAAGCCTTCCTCCTGAACATAGCAGTGAACTGCTCACTCACTCTACGGAACATCTCTTGGATGGACGTCGAGTTCCCAATGAAAGTAGAAGCCATCTTCAGCCCGGTTGGGGGGATGTCGCAGACGGTTGATTTCACGTTGTTGGGGATCCACTCGACGAAGTAGGACGAGTTCTTGTTCTGCACGTTCAGCATCTGCTCGTCGACTTCCTTCGTGCTCATCTTGCCTCGGAAGATGGCTGAGGCGGTTAGGTAACGGCCGTGGCGCGGATCAGCAGCGCACATCATGTTCTTGGAGTCCCACATTTGCTGAGTGAGCTCGGGGACTGAGAGGGCGCGGTATTGCTGGGATCCACTTGAGGTAAGCGGAGCAAATCCCAACATGAAGAAGTGTAGACGTGGGAATGGAATGAGATTCACAGCAAGTTTACGAAGATCGGAGTTAAGCTGGCCGGGAAACCTAAGACAGCATGTGACTCCAGACATAGTGGCAGAGATAAGATGGTTCAGATCTCCAACTGCAAGCAAAAGAACATTGAAGAACAACTATAATGTTATTGCAAAAAACAGTTGCAAATTATAAATTTAATACCACACTGCAACTTGATGATTTATAAAGTAAAGCAGAGATCAAACAGAAGTAGGATAAGTTGATGTAAGTGATAATAATAACAAGCCAACACCTACATCACGAGTTAAATTCAAATATGGCAAACAAAACAACAATTCCAAGTTCTAAACCAAGGTTTTTACACAAAGTCCATATGGATCGAAGGAACTTACAGCTAGGTGTTGTGAGTTTTAGGGTTCTGAAGCAGATGTCGTAAAGAGCCTCATTGTCGAGAACCATGCACTCGTCAGCATTCTCCACGAGCTGATGAACAGACAGTGTCGCGTTGTAAGGCTCCACAACTGTATCAGAGACTTTGGGAGATGGGAAAACTGAGAAGGTGAGCATCATCCTGTCTGGATACTCCTCCCGTATTTTTGAAATCAAGAGGGTCCCCATACCAGACCCCGTTCCTCCTCCCAAAGAATGACAAACTTGGAATCCTGCAAATTAAATAACATTTCCATCGGCATAAGATCAACAAAATCTATGGTTGTCGAAGTAACATCTGAAACAAATCGCTTATACAACGATAGATATTATACAGCAAACGTAGAGGGTTTAAGTAGACCTTCATTCGTATAGGCATTCAAACAAACACGTAGAGCAAAACATATAAGCGTTTAGACATCACAGATCCGAATCACATACGACTGTAGAAGTAGAAAGAGAAAACGAAACTCTGAATCTGAAAATAAAAAAGAAATAGCTAGAAAGCCTTCAGAAAAACAATTAATCAAACACGAGGTCTGCATTCAAACCACAAACCAAATCCGAAAGCAAACACGAACATATAACAACGAGAAGATTCACCAAAAGATAGAGAGTATATTATAGGTTAGATACCTTGCAGAGCATCGCAATTCTCAGCCTCTTTCCTGACAACATCGAGAACGGAATCGATCAACTCCGCGCCCTCAGTGTAGTGACCTTTCGCCCAATTATTCCCAGCGCCGGACTGTCCGAACACGAAGTTATCCGGCCTGAAGATCTGGCCGTACTGGCTGGAGCGAAGGCTGTCCATGGTGCCAGGCTCGAGGTCCATGAGCACCGCCCGAGGCACGAACCTCCCCTGTCCGGCCTCGTTGTAGTAGACATTAACCCTCTCGAGCTGCAGATCTGAGTCGCCGTGGTAGCGGCCGGTGGCGTCGATGCCGTGCTCGGCGCACACCACCTCCCAGAACTTGGATCCGATCTGGTTTCCGCATTGACCGCCCTGAATGTGGAGGATTTCTCGCATTTTGGCTTCTCGGTTTCGGAGTCTCGATGGAGGAGGAGGAGTAGATCTGCGGGATTTGTGAATTTGGGATGAGAGAGAAGTGAAAGTGAATATTTGGTGTGTAGGGCGAGGAGTTGAATGGAGGTGACCTATTTGGTCCCCTACCCGCCCAACCCGTGATCGAACATCTAAATCCGGTTCGGTTATTTATTTATTTATTTATTAGTATAATAGAATTATTAATTCGTAAATACAATAATGTTGGACGGATTTTGATTTTACGACTTTTAAAATATTTGATTTACAAACGATCTTTCAATTTGTAAAAAAGTACATATTCATGAAAAATAACCCTAAATAGAGTCTGACATGGAGATTAGGTTATCTTACATGAAGAAATCAGCAAACGATAAAAATAATGTAAATTACTCCAGAAATAACTCGTCGATTTTTAGGCCAAAATGATACTCCCACCACTTTATACATTTCAACCACCAATTCCATCACTACTTTATAACTTACCACAATCTGCTTTAATTTACGTCTCAAGTTCCTATAGGACATAAATAATGAAACGGATGGAGTATATAATTAAATTATCATAGTTTTCCTGAAGTACATTTTTAATAAATTCAAAGATCATATATATGCGCAAGTCTTTTAAAAATTATGTGCAAAACTAAAATTTTGCCTAAAATTTATCTATTTAACCAATCCTGTATAATTATTATGACTAATCTATTGCTCTATCCGTAGCAGATCACAGCTGCCAACAAATAATAAATTGGGTCGAGATTTGTATTTTGATTAATTCGGTCTGATCATATGGCCAGCAGGCGGCCTGCTGCAGGCCACATGGGCTAAATAGTGATTAGGTTGTTTATTAGTACATATTTGCATTATATTATAGTAGTATATATTTTTTATTACGTTTATGCAACATATATTTACGTGATTAGGTTGTTTATTTAATCTTTTTAAATATGATAGGTTGTTTATTTAATTTTTTAAATATGATAGTTGTTGGGTACTTCCTCTTTCCCATTACTAATGACTGAATTCTTTTAGATACGGAGATTATGAAAATGATATTTTGTGGTATACAATTAAACTTCTTTAAATTAATATTTTTGAAACATGAGATTTTATTATTTTAGAGATATTCATAAATTTACAGAGTGTTTTCAAACTTCACCGGAATTGAATTTTAATTAGATGAATATAAAAAAGTTATAAGTTATCTATATATCATATTTTATTATCACTTTACTATTTACAATCTGAAAACAATGAATTATACTCCCGGTTCCGCTATTCTTGTCTTAGTTTCCTTTTTCGGTCATCCAGCTATTTTTTTCTTCGTCTCAAAAAGGAAAACAACTTATAGACCACCAACAATGAACCACACCACTTTAACACACTTTACACCCACTTTTTAAATCCCACAGAACATCACTAAGACAATAATAGCCGGACGGATGGAGTATTAATTTGTTAAGAAATATTGAATTTATTCATTAAAAAATAAGTATAATAGAATATTAACATTCATTTGACAATCAATACTAAAAAACACTAAAGATTATACAATTCTGTTAGAACTAGTTACGCGTAAGAAATCACTTATTGCATCTAGGATTCTTCACAATTTTACAATGCAGTTCAATAAAATAACACTGAAATTTTTTATACAATTAAAAAAAAGTTAGAGATGACATTGAATTAGATTTAAGTTTAAGAAAAAATAAGTAATACTAAAATCATATTTCACAAAATTTCTTAGTGTTATTGATATTTTTAAATGATTATTAATTTATGATATTGATGGGACCATATATTTATACTTGAGTTTTTTAAAAATTATTATTTTATTATCTTATCGAATTTAGGGATTTTTTATACTGATCCGGGTCGGGATCGAAAAAAAATATCTTAGAGAGATTATTAATTTGTTAAGTATTCCCTCTGTCCCGCTTCATGTGACATATTTTCCTTTTCGGGCGTTCCGCTCCAAGTGATCCGTTTCCAGAAAAGAAATAACTTTTAAAAAAATCATAAATTATCTCATACTTTTATTATTTATCTCTACTACTTTATCATTTATTTATTATTTATATCTCCTACTTTATCATTAATCTCTCATATTTTATCATTCATTTTCTCACTATCTCACGCATCTTCACTCTCTTACTTTATCATTCATCTCTCCTATTTTATCATCTATTTCTCTCTTATACTAATCAATTTTTTTAATTTTCGCGTCGAAAAAAATGGATACCTTAAAACGTGAAGGAGGGAGTATTAAATTATAGAGGTTTGTATATTTGACTTTTGGAAATTAATTTATACCATGATAAATATTTTGTCATTTTTTTTGTTTCAAAAAGTCCCTAAACTATATAAATAATTACTCACTAGGGCATATTCTCGTGATACACTGAAATTCTGTCACAATCTTAGCAAAAAAAAATGATATATAAGCAAATAATTGAACCATGAGCAGTACAACAACAACGATTTATAGCACGGAAATTTATCAAAAAATAAAAACTAAAATCAAGACAGCAATTATAATAATCATAATATCATAAAATCCTAGAGCAATATAATTTTACATAAATTGCAGTAACCAATCCAAAATAAGCATATGACAGTTTTAAACCCCAACTGGCTCGAAATTACAGCCATTGCAACTGGAAGTTGAGACTAAACCAGGGGCAAAAAGATAAATCCTAAAACTAGATAGCCAAGTTTACCCTTTCATCATTCTTGGTACTCTTCTTCTTCCTCATCCTCATACTCGCCCTCCTCATCAGCAGTAGCATCTTGGTACTGCTGGTACTCAGCAACCAAGTCATTCATGTTGCTCTCAGCCTCGGTGAACTCCATCTCATCCATTCCTTCACCAGTATACCAATGCAAGAAAGCCTTCCTCCTGAACATAGCAGTGAACTGCTCGCTCACTCTACGGAACATCTCTTGGATGGACGTCGAGTTCCCAATGAAAGTAGAAGCCATCTTCAACCCGGTTGGGGGGATGTCGCAGACGGTTGATTTCACGTTGTTGGGGATCCACTCGACGAAGTAGGACGAGTTCTTGTTCTGCACGTTCAGCATCTGCTCATCGACTTCCTTTGTGCTCATCTTGCCTCGGAAGATGGCTGAGGCGGTTAGGTAACGGCCGTGGCGCGGATCAGCAGCGCACATCATGTTCTTGGAGTCCCACATTTGTTGAGTGAGCTCGGGGACTGAGAGGGCGCGGTATTGCTGGGAGCCGCGGGATGTGAGTGGGGCGAATCCGAGCATGAAGAAGTGGAGACGCGGGAAGGGAATGAGATTGACTGCGAGTTTACGGAGATCGGAGTTGAGCTGTCCTGGAAACCTAAGGCAGCAAGTGACTCCGGACATGGTTGCAGATATAAGATGGTTCAAATCACCAACTGCAAACACAAACAAATTGAACAATTACTACAAAGAATTTGCATATTATATGCAAGTCCAAATTGAATTTCATCAGCAACATATGATGAATTGAATCAGCAAACACAAACAAATTGAACAATTACTACCAAGAATTCACAAATTGAATTGAATCAGCGACATATGATAACTAAGGGGACTTACAGCTAGGTGTTGTGAGTTTTAGGGTTCTGAAGCAGATGTCATACAAAGCCTCATTGTCGAGAACCATACACTCATCGGCATTCTCCACAAGCTGATGAACAGACAATGTCGCATTGTAAGGCTCCACAACGGTATCAGAGACTTTGGGAGAGGGGAAAACAGAGAAGGTGAGCATCATCCTATCGGGATACTCCTCCCTTATTTTGGAGATCAAGAGGGTCCCCATACCAGAGCCAGTTCCTCCACCCAAAGAATGACACACTTGGAATCCTGCACGTCATATAACCTCATCATCAGCATGAGCTCAAATGTGTATATTTCATCAACAAAATCAACAGTTGTTGAAGTAATATCAGAATAATGACTAGATATACCATTAATCACCTATACAAGGTTGGAAGTTATACAAACATTATGTGTTTATATACGCATTCATATAGCAGCATGTAAAAAACTTGAACACTTTCAGTATATCTGTCTATTTATAGTATAGATCCGTAGAGCAAAACAGTTTTACGTTCAGATAAAAGGAAGGTTTTCATACTCGAGATTCAGACGATTATAGAAAGTAAAGAAGAATTTCGATGTATCAACAATAGTCAACAAATAGGAATGTTTCGAAAAGCAAATCTAAATAGAAACCCTAGCAGAAATCAACAGTTCATTCAACTAAAAACCAAATCCGAAACAAAACCAGCTTCTAATAACCAAAAAAATCACCAAATACCAGATAAGAAACTCACATACCTTGCAAACAATCGCAGTTCTCAGCTTCTTTCCTGACAACATCGAGAACAGAGTCTATCAACTCGGCTCCCTCCGTGTAGTGTCCTTTCGCCCAATTATTCCCAGCGCCGGACTGACCGAACACGAAGTTATCAGGCCTAAAGATCTGGCCGTAGGGGCTGGAGCGAAGGCTGTCCATAGTACCTGGCTCCAGATCCATGAGCACAGCTCGCGGCACGAACCTCCCGCAACTTGCTTCGTTGTAGTAGACATTAACCCTCTCCAGCTGCAGATCTGAGTCGCCTTGGTAGCGACCGGTGGCGTCGATGCCGTGCTCGGCGCACACCACCTCCCAGAACTTGGATCCGATCTGGTTTCCGCACTGGCCACCCTGGATGTGGAGGATTTCTCTCATTTTTGTTAGTAGATTTCTGGGTAGGGTTTGGTCGTTTTAGAGAGGGGAAAGTGAAAATGTAGTAGGTGGGCGCGGGTGAGGGGTTTATATTAAAGAGAGAGAGAGAGAGATTTGTTGTGGGTTTAAAATTTGAAATTTGAAAAAGAGATATTGGAATTGGTGGCGGGGATAGTGGGATGTGAGCTGGATTTACAGAGTTCCAACGGGTCGGAACAAACGGCTATAATACTCCATCTACACATTATAATTATATATATTTAAAATAATAATAATAATAGTAATTTGAAGGCAAATGTGGTATTTATTGATTATTGATAATAATATGGTTGATTGGGTTTTAGTAAGTGATTAATTACTTGCTAATAATTATTCAAACATGGCCAACGTACACGACAGCGACTAAATACCAATTTGGTGAAAATGATGTCGTTCCAAACGTACCATTACAGTTTTTTATTTGACAAATAATTGCGATATCTAGCTGAGTTTGCAAGCATTTATTTTTAGTGTTTGCAAATGCTTGATTTCTGCGTTAGTTTCTCTAAAATTAAACAATAAATTTATTTGAATTCTAAGTATTTATTGAGATATTTTTGATGATTAAAGCACCATAATTTTCAAAACTAACAAATAAAAATTACATACTTTTTATTAAAAACTTTAAGCAAAATCAAATAAAAATTATTTATAGTAAGCAGTTGCAAACACACCTTATCATTATTTCATCTCGACGAATTGTTGGTTGTTCTCCCTCTATTCCATATGAAACGTGTAGTTTCTTTTCGGTGCGGTAATTTATGCGTTTGACTTTTGTGTGTTAAGAGAGAAAGTGGTCTGCATGGAGCCCACAAAAAAGTATCTTTTTGTGAGATAAATTTATTTCATTTTTAGAAAACAAGATATTTGTGTGGAACAACCTGAAATATAATACAAGATATTTCACATGGGACAGAGGGAGTGCTGCTAATTAGGCACAATGGTGGATTCAAAGGGGACGCCCGTCACCATGTCAAAACTCAATTTTTTATATGAACATTTTGTATTTTAGCTTTATTAATTCTACACTACGTTCCTTTCTGTATTAAATTTTCAAATTTGAACTCTTAACTCGAAATCTTGAATCCACCTCTGGTTAAGCAATCCCAAACAATATGTGCATATTTATCGAACACATTATCTACATATATTTAACAAATAAATTAATTAATTAATACACTATGATAAGCATAGAAGAACATAATATTTTTTAAAAGATTGAATTATAAGTTTGGTAAGGTGAGATGTGGGCTAGGCTATTTTTAAAGACACCCCAAAAAAAAAAGACCAAAGAAAAGTTTTTTAGACAAAGATTCAATAATACTTTAGTATAAATATTTTCTATGGAGACAAAAAATGATTATACAAGAAATGCAACAAAAATATATACCATTTTAAATCCATAGATCGAATACAACTGTAAAATCAAAAACAGCCAAGAGAACAAAAGACAGTTGCATGTTGTCTGCTCGATAGATCTGGACTTATTGGCCAGAAGATCATAGCCTAAAAATAGTGGTCGAATTCGGTGGCCACCAATCACGCCCGCCACGCGCGTGCGTTGGTGCCCAACTTTTTAAAACTAAAATATCTTTTTATTTTTAAGCGTAGTACGCGTGGCCCACCAACGTCGCGTGATTGGTGACGTGGCCACGAATAGGACACCGATTTTGGTAGGAAGATCGGATTGTAGATCTAGACTTAATTGGTAACAGGTAGGTAAAGACATAATTATCCAACTCAACTTCCGGCACATTATGAAGATAACGACCCAAACATACATTCTATTCAGGACCACTATGGTAAAAGAACATGGTTTTAAAAGAATATTAAAAAAATGATAAATAAAATCTAATTAAATATTTGGTAAAATTAATCCTCAAGTTTTATAAATTTAGTCTATTGATACTCATAATAAAGTATTTCAAAAATATCTTCATAATATTTTAATCTTTTCAAAATATCATTGACTATAGAAAAATTAACAGAATGATCAAAAGGAAAGTAGAAACAAGCTAACGAATGATAAACATTAGAGAAAGATACTAAACATGAAGTGAAGATCTCAATGACATACATTCGAGCAATATTATACCCGAATGAAAACAATTATGACGGAATCATGTAAGTATAAAACGTGGCTTACAGGACATTATATGTTACCTCTTCCTATTTTGAGGATGATGCTTCAACATTCATGCAAATTAAGGACCAAAAGCACCAATCAACAAGAATTTCACGTAGTATTAAATTTAACATATTAAAGAAAAAGGTCTAAAATACATACTCCTTCCGTCCCGAATATATATGCCTATTTAATTCTTCACATATATTAATAAAAAATTTAATAATATGAAAGTTAGATAAATGTTGTATTGGAATATGAGTAAATTAAAGTAAATTACTAAAAAGTTAATGACATAATTGTATTTGCTATTATAAAAATTGGATAAAATGGTCTTTTGCTATATTATCATATTAATTAGACCATGAAAGTTAGTGAAAAAGGAGGCATACATAAAATGGTCTTTTGCTATTAATTGGACAGACGAAAAAGGAAAGGAGGCATACATATTTGAGACGAAGGGAGTAAATTAGATAGTCTATTTTAAGATAAATGACATAACCCTTATTCGAGAGAGCTAACTCTCAATCTATAAACCCTTATTCGAGAGAAGGGAACTCTCCATTTTGAAGCCCTTGTTTGAGAGTTGGGGACTCTCAAAGTTTCTATTAATAGAAATGCATTCACAAAAGAACACCAATTTAATATGATTAGAAATAAAAGAAATCTCACGACAATTGAGAAAATAGTAAAAACAAAAGTCTAAATCACGTAGATTACATAAGCTAAATGATACACCCTTGTTTGAGAGAGGGAACTCTCCATTGATACACCCTTGTTCAAGAGACGGGAACTCTCCATTGATAGATTTATTTCTGAGAGAAGGGGACTATCCAAGCTTCTATAAGAGAAACCACATGCACTAAACTACACCACTAAAGAATTAATAAGACTAAGAGAAACAACACGCACCACACAAAAGAGTTAATAAGCCCTCGTTCGAGAGAAGGAAACTCTCCATTGATAAACCCTTATTTAAGAGGAGAACTCTCCATCGATAAAACCTTTTTAGAGAGTAGGGGACTCTCCAAGTTTCTCTAAGAGAAGCCGCCAAACTACACCAGTTATTAATAGGACTGGGAGAAACAACACACACGAATTAACGAGTTAATACACCAAAATACACCACTTAGTTAATTACTTAGAGAACCCACACGCACCAAATATACACCACTAACGAGTTAATAAGCCCTTGTTCGAGAGAGAGAACTCTCCATTTATAAGCCCTTGTTTGAGAGAAGGGAACTCTCCATTTTTAAGCCCTTTTTTGAGAGCCGGCGACCCTCAAAGTTTTTCTTAATAGAAACACATAGATTACATAAGCTAAATGATAAGCCTTGTCTGAGAGAGGGAACTCTCCATTGATACACAACTGTTTGAGAGATGGGAACTCTCCATGTTTCACTAAAAGAAACTGCACGTAACAAACTACACCACCAAAGAATAAGTAAGGCTAAGAGAAACCGCACGCACCACACAAAAGAGTTAATAAGCTCTTTCGAGAGAAGGGAACTCTTCATCGATAAACCCTTTTTATAAAGTACGGGACTCTCCATGTTTCTCTAATAAGAAGCTGCATGCACATAACTACACTTATTAATGCGTATGAGAGAAACAACACACGAATTACACAACTAAAGAGTTAATAAGCCCTTGTTGAGAAGGAAAACTATCCATTGATAAACCCAGAAGGGGACTATCCAAGTTTCTGTAAGAGAAACAACAAGCACGAAAATACACCACTTAAGCGCTAAAACTTAGAGAAACCACACGCACTGAAAATACACCACTAACGAGTTAATAAGCCCTTGTTCGAGAGAGGAAACTCTCCATTTATATACCCTTGTTTGAGAGAAGGGAACTCTCCATGTTTATCTAAGAGAAACCACACGTACCAAACTACTAAAGAGTTGAGCTCCATTGATAAATCCTTTTTCTGAGAGAAGGAGACTCTCCAAGTTTCTCTAGACTCACCAATCAATCTTCCATTTTCTAATCATAAAGTTATCAAGATGTTTGTCCAAATGAATATTTCATGCCAAAAATATGATAACTTACCTTTTCTTTTATTCTCTTCCTTATCTGTAAAAATATGGAAAACAAAAAACATTAGTAATCTAATGTAAACATGCAGTATAACTTGGACCTCAAATTTTGCTTACATCTTATATTAGAAATTTGATTAGAAAACACTCATTCTCCGAAAGTTGTCAAACATTTCGGGTATCGGTTAGCCATCTGGGGTCATTTTGAGAGCATATTATGACTAACAAATCATTTGGAAAACGATAAAACAAAATAACACATGAAGTACAAATCAAATCAACCCGTAAACAAGGCAGATGCTTGTAGAAGTTGCAGCAGTTCCAGATATGAGTTTTTGCTTGTGAAGAATTTTGAAAAAAGTCTATCAGTGCAAGAATTTTGAAAAAAGTCGCTATTTAAACAGATTAAACATTTGGTATCTGACAGCATAGATGAAGTTGTTTATCGAGCATACCTTACACAGATGTTCCAGCAGAGCAATACTGCCAATACAGATGTAGGATAGGATTACTATTCCTCCTCGTGTTGGCATCTTCTTATGTAATTTATAACATTAATTAAATCATACATAAAACATTATACAATTATTCATCTGATTGCGAAATTAGCTAAAGCGAAATTTTGTAACGTATTGGGGCATCCCATTACTAAGCCGATTTGGGCCGATTTATCAGAAAAATAAGGAAAATTAAATTCAAAATAATCAAAAGGATGTCAAATGAGAAGGCTCTAGAAGAGAAAACTTGCCTAGTATGATAAACCTCGTGGTGTCAAACACCGAGTTTTCTAAGTTCCTGCAATTTAACAAATTAAATGGATATCCAAGATCAAAACAAGCACATCAAAATTAGATGATGTCATAGAAAACGCAGCAGGCCATGCTATACAACAACTATGCTTCCCTGTAAAAAATCAAGGGACGTTAAACTCCAAATATTCAAACGTATGTCAAAGAAAAAACAAGCTTGCGAATAATAAAAATTTGGGAAATATACAAACCATGAAATGAAGATCTCAATGACATACTCCACAACAATATTATAACCGAATAAAAGCAATAACGACAGTATTATGTGTTATATGACATATCTATGATAGAGACAATTATGTTACCTTCAATCGACGTGTGATTCTTCCTTCTAAAAATTCAGAATGAATTCCCGAAAAGAAAATGTCAAAAGACTACAAATATCAAAAGACTCTAAAACGTATGTATAAAGAGCAAACGTACCTAGTAAGATAAACCTCTTGGTATCTAACATGAGTTTTCCAGATTCCTACATAAATTGAAATAGGTAAGTAAGTGCAGTTTAACAAATTGAAAGCACAAAACCATATATCAATGATGGAAACAAACTTATAGAATAATGTCATCAATAATATGCAGAAACTCCTCCTTTGCTTTTCTTTGCCCGAAACGTCTCTCTTGAGCTTCTATCTTTTCCCCTGCATTAATAATATGCAGAAACCTTAGTAAATATGTCAATGACTGGAAAAACTTACAAAACAATGACATCAATAATATGCAGAAACCTGAGTAAATTATAAACGTGAACAATGAATGCATGCTTTTTTTCACCAAGGGTGTTTCGGCCACCATATCTTTTGTCATTAATTATCACCCTCATCATTTATCAACATGTAGCAAGTCCAAATCTATTATATGAAGAACAGAGTGCAACTTCAATTTACCTGGTCCCAAGGCTCTGAAGTGTTTGTACAAAGAGCAAGTTGCCTAGTAAGATTAACCTTTTGGTATCTAAACATTGAATTTTCCAGATTGCTGGATAAACAGAAATAGGTAAGTGCAATTTGACAAATTAAATGATATCCAAGATGAATAGAAGTAAGTAGTGCATATAAAAGATTAGATGAGGTCATAGAAGACATTGCCCGCCGTGCTACAGGATCTATGCATTCCTGTTAAAAAATAAGGAAAGTTAAACTCAAAATAATCAAAAGGGTTTAAAGAAGAAACAAGCTTTGTGCATTGTAAAAATTAGGGAAAGATACTAACCATGAAGTGAAAATCTCAATGACATACTTGCAAGCAATATTATACCCAAATAAAAAAAATAATGAAAGAATTATGCGTATATACTACATATCTGCGATAAAGAAAATTATATTACCTTCAACCAAGAATACCCTTGTTAGAGGGAAGGGAATTCTCCATGTTTCTCTGAGAGAAACCACACATAATTTTCATTACACACACCAAACTGCACTACTAAAGAGCTGAGCACCGTATAAACCCTTTTTGGAGAGAAGGGACTATCTAAGTTTCTCTAGACAAACCAATCAATCTTCCATTTTGTAATCATAACGTTTGTCCAAATGAAAAATTTATGCCAAAAAATATGATATTTTTTCTTCTAATTTCTCATCCTTGCCTGTAAAAATATGGAAAACAAAAAACAGTAGTAATCTTATATAAACATGCAGAATCGTTTGGAGTTCAAATAAACGTGTGAATTTTTTATTTATTTTTGCTTACATCTCATGTTAGAAATTTAAATAGAAAACACCGATTCTCCAAAAGTTGTCAAACATTTCAAATGTCGGTTAGCCATTTGGGATCATCTTGAAAACAGATTATAACTAACCAATCATTTGGATAATCATAAAACAAAATAGCACATGCAGTACAATTTAAATTAACCATAAAGAAAGCAGATGCTTGTAAAAGTTGCAGCAGTTCCAGAAATGAGTTCTTGCTTGTGAAACTTCATAATCTGCAATTGTATCTCAGTGCAAGAATTATGAAAAAAAGTTGTTATTTAAACAGATTAAGAATATGGTAACTAACAGCATAGACAAATTGTTTATTTGGCAATACAGGTGTAGGATTAGACTATTCCTCCTCATGACACCTTCTTATGTAATCTATAACTTTAAACCATGTATAAGAAGGAAAGTTAAACTCAAATCAAAAGGTCATGAAAGAATAGACAAGCTTGCGCATAATAAAAATTAGGGAAATATACTAACCATGAAATGAAGATCTCAATGACATACTTCCAAGCAATATTATACCCGAATAAAAACAATAATGAAATTTTTTTGTGTATATATGACATACCTATTATAAAGACAATCATGTTACCTATCAATCGCAAAATAAGAACACACGTAATTCTTCCTTCTGAAAATTGAGAATGAATATGAAAAGAAGAAAAAGAGTACAAATATGAGAAGACTCTAAAACAAATATGAGAAGGCTATAAATGTATAAGTACAAAGAGCAAACTTGCCTAGTAAGATAAACCTTGTGATATCTAACACTGAGTTTTCCAGATTCCTACATGAATTGAAATAGGCAAGTAAGTGCAATTTTACAAATTAAATAGATATCCAAGATCAAAACAAGCACATCAAAATTAGAAGATGTCATAGAAAACGTTGTCGGTCGTGACTATGCTTTCCTATAAAAAATTAAGGAACGCTAAACTCCAAATAATCAAAAGTATGTTAAAGAAAAAAACAAGCTTGCGCATAATAAAATTTAGGGAAATATACTTACCATGAAATGAAGATCTCAATGACATACTTCCGAGAAATATTATACACGAACTGGTTTTGTCCTTTCTCTGTCCGACAAATAGTAAGGGGGAGATATCCTCCAATGCCTTCAACCGACGATGTGATACCCTGTGTTCTGCAGTAGCTGGATTAGCAACACCAATTCTTAGCTACATTGCTTAGCAACATCCCTCGTTAGAGGACAATTATAACCATGGGTAAAAAAAAATAAAGACAAAATTGTGCATATATATTACATATCTATGATAAAGATAATTATGTTACCTTCAACAGAGAATACATGTGCTTCATTCTGAAAATTCAGAATGAATTCCTGAAAGAAAAATAAGACTCCAAATATCAGAAGGCTCTTGAAGTGTATGTATAAAGAGCAAACTTGCCCAGTAAGGCAAACCTCTTGGAGTCTAACACGGAGTTTTCCAGATTCCTGTATAAACTGAAATAGGTAAGAGCAATTTGACAAATTAAATGGATAAAAAAGATCAAAACAAGTTGTGCATCATAAAAATTAGATGCTGTCATTGGAGACGTTGCCCCCCCCCGTGCTACAACAACACGAATACCTGTTAAAAAAATAAGGAAAGTTAAACTCAGAATAATCAAAAAGATATTAAGGGAGAAACAAGCTTGAGAATGACAAATCAGTAAATAGCCTATAAAATTTTGTAGGAGCTATGATAAACAGAAGTGTGAAGAAAGCTACTAAGTCTTCCTAGATCCTTGTGCTTCCGCATTCCTATCTGAAGCTGATGCTTCCATATTCCTATGAAGATTAAGGAAAGGTTAAACTTGAAGTAATCAAAAGATTGTTAAAGAAGAAATGAGATTACGCATAATAAAATTAGAGGAATATAGTAACCATGAAGTGTAATCTCAATGACATACTCCCAAGCAGTACTACACCAGTATAAAACAATAATGAAGAAAATAGGTGTATATATGTCATATCTATGACAAAGACGACCATGTTACCTTCAATCGAGATTTGGCTATCCATGTCATATACATCGTAGAATAAGAATCCATGTGCTTATTGCTTATAAAAGTTCAGAATGAGTTCCCGAAGAAAAAGACTACAACTAGTAGAAGGCTCTCGAAGTGTTTGTATGAAGAGCAACTTGCTTGGTAAGATAAACCTCTTGATATCTAACACTAAATTTTCCTGATTCCTGCAAAAATTGAAATAGGTAACTGCAGTTTGACAAAGTAAATGGACACCCAAGATCAAAACAAGTTGTGCCTATCAAAACAAGTTGGTGCATGTATGCAAGTCTGCAGAAGCCTTCTATAATTGTGCATTACTCTCCATGCTATTATTCTCATTGTTTGCACCAGATATCCATCGATCCAATCTTTAAGAACGCCATAGATAACTAACAATTTATCCAATAATTCGTGAAATATACAGTGCATGAGAGTGCTGCATACTTATGATGAATATAACATAAAATCGAAGATATTAAGCACATTAAATGTGAGAAAACCTTAATGTGAGAAAACCCTTACTACTTTAGATAGCAGAAAACACTAACAGTTAAAATCAACTCATATGGATATCCCAGATATAACCAAGTTGTGCATATCAATATTAAATGATGTAATAGAAGAGTTGTTCGTCGTGCTACAATGAGTACGAATTACCTCTTCCTAATACTTCCACATACCTGTAAAAAAGAAGGAAGGTTAAACCCAAAATAACCAAAAGATGTTACGGAAGAAACAAACTAGCTCATAATAAAAAATTAGAGAAAGATACTAACCATGAAGTGACGATCTCAATGGCATACTCCCAAGAAAAAAAAAACATATAAAAACAATTAACGAAGGAATTACATGTATAAATGACATACTGATAAACACAATCATGTTACCTTCAATTGGCATTTGGTTATCCATGGTATCTCCCTCGCAAATTAAGGACACACGTGCTTCTTCATTTTGAAATGAAAAGAACGACTATAAATATCATCAGGCTCTAAAGTGTATGTATCAAGAACAAACTTACCCAGTAAGATAAACCTCTTGGTATCTAACATGAGTTTTCCAGATTCATACATAAACTGAAACAGGTCAGTGCATTTTGACAAATTAAAAGGAAATCCAAGATAAAAACAAGTTGTGTACATAAAAAAGTAGATGATGTCATAGTCTCATAGAAGACGTTGCCTGCTCTGCTACAGAAAATATGCATTCATGTAAGAAAATACGGAAAGTTAAAACTCAAAACAATCAAAAGGTTTTTAAAAGAAGAAACAAAGTTTGCGCATTATAAAAATTAGGGAAAGATACTAACCATGAAGTGAAAATCTCAATGACATACTCCCAAGCAATACTATGCCCGAGTAAAAACAATAATGAAGAATTATGCGTATATACTACATATCTACGATAAAGACAATTATGTTACCTTCAACCAAGAATACGCATGCTTCTTCTTTCTGAAAAATCATAATGAATTCCTGACAAAATAAAAAATAAAAAATAAAGACTACAAATATCAGAAGGCTCTTGAAGTGTATGTATAAAGAGCAAACTTGCCTAGTAACCTCTTGGCATCTAAAACGGACTTTCCAGATTCCTGTATAAACTGAAATAGGTAAGTGCAATTTGACAAATTTAATGGATATAAAAAATCAAACAAGTTGTGCATCATAAAAATTAGATGATGTCATAGAAGACGTTTCCCACCATGCAGCAACAACAAGCATTCCTTTAAAAACAAGGAAAGTTAAACTCAGAATAATCAAAAGGATGTTGAAGGAGAAATAAGCTTGAGAATGACAGATCAGTAAGCAGCCTATAAATCACATATATTTCACAAAGACAACCAGGTTAAGTTCAATCGAGATTCGGCTATCCATGCTATAAACATCGCTAAATAAGTCCACGTGCTTATTCCTTCTCAAATTCAGAATGAATTCCTGAAGAGAAAGACTTCAAATATCAGAAAGCTCTCAAACTGCTTGTATGAAGAGCAAGTTGCCTAGTAAGACAACCCTCTTGGTATCTAATTCTGAATTTTCCAGATTGCTGCATAACTGAAATAGGTAAGAGCAACTTGACAAATTAAATGATATCCAACATGAAAGTAGGTTACACATATAAAAGAAATGATGTCATAGAAGACGTTGCCCACCATGCTACATCAATCACGCATTCCAGTAAAAGATTAGGAAGGTAAATTCAAAATACTCAAAAGGATGCTAAAGAAGAGAGAAGCTTGCACACAATAAACATTAAAGGAAGATGTTAACCATGAAGTGTAATCTCAATGACATACTCCCAAGCAACATTTTACCATAATAAATACAATAATTGAGAAATTACGTGTGTAAATGACAAAACAAGATCCAAGATCAAAACAAGTTGTGAGTATCAAAAAAAGTTCTGGCTATCAAAACAAGTTGTGCTTGCATGCAAGTGTGTGTAAGCCTTTTATAATTGTGCATTACTCTCCATGCTACTATGAATAGTCCATTCTCATTGTTTGCACCATATATACGTCGATCCAATTCTTAACAACACAAGATAACTAAAAATGTATCCAATAATTCGTGAGATATACAGTGCATGAGAGTGCTACATACTTATGGAAGAATATGACAACAAAATCAAATATAATATACACAAAAAATTTGACCAAATGTGTAGATAGCAGGAAACACTAACGGTTAATATAAACTTATATGGATATCCAAGATCAAAACAAGTTGTGCATATCAAAACTAATGATGTAATCGAAGGGATGTTCGTCTTGCTACAACAAGTACAAATTACCTCTTCCTATTTGAGATAGATGCTAACACATTCCTGTAAAAAGTAAGGAAGGTCTCAAAATAATCAAAAGGATGTTACAGAAGAAACAAGCTATTGCATAATTAAAATTAGAGAAAGATACTAACCATGACGTGAAGATCTCAATACCATACTCCCAAGCAATATTATACCCGAATAAAAATAATTAACGAAGGAATTACGTGTACAAATGACAAATCTATAAATACAATCATGTTACCTTCAATTGGTAATTGGCTATCCATGACATATCCATCACAAAATAAGGACAGACGTGCTTTTTTCTTCTGAAAATTCAGAATGAATTTCTGAAATGAAAAGAAAGATACATATATCAGCAGACTAAATTTGCCTAGTAATAATATAAACCTCTTGGTATAGAACACTGACTTTTCCAGATTCCTGCATAAATGGAAATAGGTCAGTGCATTTTGACAATTTAAAAGGATATCCAAGACAAAAGTTGTGCATATTAAAAATTAGATGATGTCATTAGAGACATCGCCCGCCGTGCTACAACAACACGCATACCTGTTAAAAAATAAGGAAAGTTAAACTAAGAATTATCAAAAGGATGTTAAGGAGAAACAAGCTTGAGAATGACAAATCAGTAAATAGCATATAAAAATTTTGTAGGAGCTATGATAAACAGAAGTGTGAAGAAAGCCACTCAGTCTTCCTAGATCCTTGTGCTTCCGCATTCCTATCTGAAGATGATGCTTCCATATTCCTATGAAGATTAAGGAAAGGTTAAACTTGAAGTAATCAAAAGATTGTTAAAGAAGTAATGAGATTACGCATAATAAAATTAGAGGAATATAGTAACTATGAAGTGTAATCTCAATGACATACTACAAAGCAATACTGTACCAGAATAAAAATAATACTGAAGAAGTGCATGTATGACAGAGACAACCATGTTACCTTCAATCGAGATTCGACTATCCATACCATATACCTCGCACAATAAGAATCCATGTGCTAACTCCTTCTCAAAATTCAGAATGAAATCCTAAAAAAAAAAAAAAAGGACTGCAAATGTCAGAAGGTTCTCAAAGTGTTTGTACGAAGAGCAAGTTGCCTAGTAAGATAAACCTCTTGGTATTTAACACAGAGTTTTCCAGATTGCTGCATAAACTGAAATACTAATCAAGTAATGTTACCTCTTTCACATCCCTGTAAAAAGTAACCATGAAGTGAAGATCTCAATGACATACTCCTAAGCAATATTATACCCGAATAAAAACAACTATGACGGAATTATTATATATAAAACGTAACTTACAGGACATTGTATTAGTCAAGTATTGTTACCTCTTCATATTTGAGGATGATGCTTCCACATTCCTGTAAAACATTAGAAAGTTAGATTCCAAATAACGAAAAGGATGTTAAAGAAGAAACAAGGTTGGGCATGATAAAAATCAGAAAACGATACTAAGCATGAAGGAACGATCTCAATGACATACTCCCATGCAATATAATACTAAAATAAGACAATATAAAGAAAATATATAAATACATAGGAGCAAGTATTAGAATCAAACTGGCAGATGCATATAATTTAATGACTTGAAAATGGGCCCACAGATCATTAAATAGCCTACAATAAAACAGAAGTGTGAAGAAAGCCACCTGACGAAAGATCAGCGCTTCAAAGCAGTTGATTAAACTTTTCGCACAACTGACCAATTATGCAAAAAGGCTGAATAAACAATTAAATTTACCTGTAGAATAAAGCACATGTTTGTAGTAGTCGAATCAGTTCCTGAAATGTATTTTTGCCTGGAAACTTCAGTAGTTGGACTCTGTACATCAGTGCAAGAATTACGAGAAACAGTATAACCTGCAATTAAAAGTTGAAAAAAAAAGTGTATGATCACATGACCAGAAGCACTAACACCAAACTTTATCAGATTAAATCTATGACAGACACGTTACCTTCAAAGGAGATTCAGTTATCCCTGCCATATCCATCGGAAAATAAGAATCTACATGCAGAAAGCTTCTTCCTTCTCAAAATTCATAAGCGTCTCAACAGAAACATATGCACCAAAGTACACCACAAATATGTTAAGAAGACAAAAAACAAAAGAATTTCACGGAGTATACACATATTAGAGAAAAAGTCTAAAGCACAAAGATTAGAGAAGATATTTTAAGCTAAATGATACACCCTTGTTAGGGAGAGTGAACTCTCAGTCTATAAACCCTTGTTCGAGAGAAGCTCTCCATTTTTAAACCCTTGTTTGAGAGAAGGGTACTCTCCATGTTTTTCTTAACAGATATTCACCAAAACACAGCATTGGAAATAAAAAAACTCTCATGATTATTGAAAAATAAATAAAATAACAAAGATAAAAGTATAAAACACATAGGTTATATAAGATATTTTACAACAGACTAAAACACATTGTTGGATCATCCCTATACTCAACTACAGTTAATGTGCTCTTCCTTGTTATAACAGCTGACAAAAAAAAAAAAAAAGATTCAGAGTAGTGATGAAGATTACAACTAATGAAGCCTTCTTGGCGAATTGTTTAAACAAGAAACATCAAACACACAAATCTATTTATATAAGGAGATAACAATAGAAATTCAATACATGCAGCCACAGTGTGATAAGCTCCGGACAGAACGTAAGAGAAGGAAATGGTTTGTTTTTGAAGTAAACCTTTGTACTATTAAATGTTTAGATCAGACATGGAAGTTCTAATGTATGTACTCCAGCATCAGAACAAAGGCAGTATGTATTCTAAATGAAAGCAAATACAGTGTGCAACCAAACCATACTGCAATTTCAGTGAATAAATTGATACTATGCTGAGAGACTAGCTTTGACTAGCATTTCTTACACTTAGAGACTTAGATTTCCAACTGTAGGATGTTTAGAAACACACAAAGTGATAGCTTTATGAATAGTCTGTCACAGATTCAACTGAATTGTTGAGCCAAGACAAAAGATTCCATATATGTTAATAAGCAACATATCCAGATTGAAACCTCATGTATGTTAATATCAGCTAACTGCAATTTTAAACAAATTTCTTTTATTTCTATTTTTCATCAAGGGGGAGAAGAACCCAAAGAAATCATGAACAACCACAGGAAAAGAACAGTAAGTTTCAACTTTAGAGACGTACGCGTTCATCTTAAAGTTCAATAGGAACAAAAACTGAGGAAAGCAAAAATCACCAAGTCCCTCTTCTCTTCACTTGAACAGTTAACCCCATCCACCACATCGCCGCCGCCGCCTGCATCAGTAAAAAAGAAAACCTTTTTTCAATAGGAAGGGAGAAGAAAATTAATGAATTGAACTTCGAGAAGGAGACGAGATGAAAAGAAGAGAACAAATTGCCGGCGTCGGCCAACGAAGGCGGCAAGAAGGATCGATCGAAGGCGTTTGCGACATCGTTGCTGGTGAAGAAATTGGAGCGGGGCAAGTGGGTTGATCGGAAATTGAGATTCAAACTGGAATCAAAGCTCGAGGATTCTATCTATGCAGAAATTTGAGAAGGAAATCATAGAGAGGGTTTTGTAAGGAAATAAAACCCCGCGAGCGCGTAACGGCTATGTCGCAAGTTTTATCATAGGGCTTATTGGGCTCGGGCCTAAAAAAGCCCGGAGTTTCGAAAAAAGCCCGGGGTCTCGGGCCTTAAAAAGTCCTCCCGAAACTCGTCCGATAATATTAGCCCAAGAGCAATTAACAAATTATCAATTATAATATTAGTCCAATAAATATTAGCCATATATATATATATATATCATAGATAAATTTCTCATATATATATCTGATAGATAACTTTAAGTGCAAATATTAGTCTTATGATTCACTACCATCATTCCTCTCCGCTGCATGATTTCATTTCTCTCTTAAAAAAATATAATATTGGTTAGAAATTATATTTTTTATATATATATAATATTAATAAATAACTTAATCATCAAATGGAAATTAATCTGAAATTGGGGTAATGATATTTAATATCTTATTTCTTACTTCAAATTCAAATATTTGCATTTGACTTATATTTTCAATTTTTTTTAATCTTCAAATGTAGATGAATAAAAAGTTGAAGTGATAAAATATCAAACGAAGATTCAAATTGTTATCAAATCATTATAAGACATTAAGACTCATATTTGCAATTAAAGTTATCTTTAATATATTTTTCTTGGTTTCCGTTTCAATTTTCGATTCTCAATTTTATTTAAAAATAAAAAATATAAAAAAATTCGAGGTAAGCCCGTCCGCCCGCCCGAAAGCCCGGGGTTGGGCTGGGCTTAAGATATTTGGGCCCAAATGAATTTCGGGCGGGCCCGACCCGGCCCGATAAATCATTGAAAGCCCGGTGGGCCAGGCCTGGGTGGGCCCGACCCGCTACTTTGCCACCCCTAGGTGCATGCGATGGCCTCGGAAACCCCTCTCTAAATTTTAAATAGGCAAATTGGATTATTTAGTCCCCAAAGTATGGCGTTTTGACTAATTTGGTCCCTTATTTATTTTTTTTAGTTATTTGGTCCCCAAACTATGAAATTTTGGCCAATTTGGTCCTTCCGTTTAATTTTCCGTTAGTTAACCGTTAACTTTTTTTATTAAATAAAATATAAATGGTATTTTTGGAATAATTTTTACGAGGACCAAATTGACCAAATTGTCGAACATTGAGGATCAATTTGGCCAACATCTATTGTTCCTTACGAGAAAGGGGATGACAGGCGGGAAGAGGCGCGGACAGGAAGGCGGGAAGCGGAGACGGCCGCGCGTCGACGACTGGCGGCGAGCGGAGGAGAAGGGGAGAACGGGGTCCTACGGTAAAAAGGGGAAGAATAATCACGGTGAAAAGTTAGGGTTAATTTCTTATAGTATCCAATTTTGCCCTTGGTAAGGAACAATAAATGTTGGCCAAATTGATCCTCAATGTTCGACAATTTGGCCAATTTGGTCCTCATAAAAATTATTCCGAAAATACCCTTTATATTTTATTTAATAATAAAAAAAAGTTAACGGTTAACTAACGGAAAATTAAACGGAAGGACCAAATTGGCCAAAATTTCATAATTTGGGGACCAAATAACTAAAAAAAATAAATAAGGGACCAAATTGGCTAAAACGTCATATTTTGGGGACTAAATAATCCAATTTGCCTTTTAAATATAACCAAATTTTATTTTGGGTTTTCAGAATTTTAGCATTTTACCCTTCAAATTTTATGAATAGATGATCGTGTATAAAAAAATAAGTTTAAAAAAGAAAAAGTGAGAATTTATATAATAATTATTTTTTTAAAATAAAAAGACAAATCAAGTAGAAAATTTAAAAAAAAAATCAAAAAAAGTCAAGTGGGATGAGGAATATATTTTGTCACATTGTAACTGAATCCCCGAGACACCAAACGCCCCCCCTTCCACCCACCCACCCACCCCACCCCAACCCCCAACCCACGCCACCGACGCTCCATTACTGAAGCATAACGAAGAAAAAGGAAAGAAGCAGTGCGTCAGGGTTTCTTAATAGCGTGCAGTAGATTATATACATAGCACGTGTATAAAATTCGACCCAAGCAATCCACTCAAAGACTTCACTTCTCCGCTAAGCTTGAATTATTCCCTTTTTACAGTTTGGTTTCCACTTTAGTCGATGCTTATCGGAATCTCACTGATTAATGCGTGTAAGTGTTCGATCGAGCAGCGTTTTCTTCTAATTTCTGTTTACGACTGTGTTTATATCTTCGAATTTACGCATTACTTGGTTTATTTTGCGAACTATCGTGTTGTTGCTGTCGTTTGCTGGCTGCTAAATTGGAGTTTGCGGGGAATATAGTTTTGAATTTTGAGTTAACGTGGAGTAATAGCGTTGCCCTTACGGTCCAGCTGAATCAATTGTCTTGTTTGCGGACTGATTTGTTTTCCTCCTTTCTTTTTCTTCTTGCTGTTTGATGTGTCTGTTGGAATTGTGTATAGCTTTAATTTTGCGGTTTTGTTTTCAGTGTATCCATGATTATTTGCTTATTTAACAGCTTATAGCAGGAGTTACTAAATTCGTGTATTTGCTGAAGGAGTTTTTGCAGTAGTGATAGGTGGTAGAACAAAACCTGTTTGAGATAGAGGAATGATGGGGAGATCGATAGGTGTAATTTGGTTACCACTGTTATTGTTGCTCTTGTTGGAGAATGGTGGGGGGGTTGCATCAGATTCCAACTACCTAATTGGGCTCGGAAGCTATGACATCACTGGGCCGGCTGCTGATGTCAACATGATGGGATATGCGAACATGGACCAGGTAGCATCAGGTGTTCACTTCAGGTTGCGAGCTCGGGCCTTCGTTGTTGCAGAGCCACATGGCAAACGAGTTGTGTTTGTGAATCTAGATGCTTGTATGGCATCACAACTGGTGACTATAAAAGTCCTTGAGAGACTGAAAGCAAGGTAGTTAAAAGGCATGTAGAAATTTAGTCTTCATCATGCTATTGACACTAGATATCTGGTATTATTGAGGTCTTATGCTAACAATGGAAAGTTTGAGAGATTTTCCTTTTTTTTTTTTTTAAATTATGCTTAACAACAGCTTGCTTGATGTTGTAGACTACTGGATTTGATTTAAGAGGCACTGCTTGTGCTTCTGCAGGTATGGAGATCTCTACACAGAAAAGAATGTTGCCATTAGCGGCATTCATACCCATTCTGGACCTGGAGGTTATCTCCAATATATTGTGTACATCGTGACGTCCCTTGGCTTTGTGCCCCAGTCATTTAATGTACTTGTTGATGGCATCGAGCAAACCATTGTACAAGCTCATGATAATCTCAAACCTGGATCAGTATATGTGAATAAAGGTAGTTACATTTTATTTGGCACTGCATTTTGTTAGTACAAAAAATAATAAATAAAAGAAAGAAAGGTGGCTGGCACGGACTTCGGTTTTATATCAATATGTGTACCATCTACCATGTACACATCTGCTGCTGTCTAACAGATCTTAAAATCACTACCCCTATCTCTGATCTTGATTCTTTAATGATGATTAAGTCGACTTTTTAGTATATACGTTTAAGCTTCCTAGTCAGCTTCAAAATCAGAGCCCTACTTTCTGATTTATGTATTTGGAAGTATTAACCAGATCATGGTGTTGGATTAATTATCTCGAATCAATTGCTGGACTTGCCCGAGCAGAGTCTAATGGAATCAAAGGCAACTTGTGCTGCTTACTTATAGTGGAAAAGTTAAATATTGGACACCTTGAATTGCTGAAAAATCTGAATTATGGAAAAAAGTCTTAAATGCCCATAATGATTTGTTGCAGAACTTGCTAACTGTACCCCCGTCTCCAGGAACTATGTTTTCTAGAATCTAAAACCTGGCATCCTGAAGCAAGTTTATGTTCGTAGTGTTTCATGAAAATTAATCATTTTTTGTTAGGTATGGCGGTCATCGTAGATGCAAAGCTGGTTTTCGTCAAACATGCTTAAGTTGTCCAGTCCATATTGGATATTTTTGGAAATAACTGGTTACTGTCTTCTCGAGTTTGACAAATTTCTTGGATTTTCTCTTAGCTTGATGCCATGCTTATGTTCCTTTGGAAACTTTGTTTGTCAATTGTATGGTAATACCAGCACAATTACCTCTATATCATTCTCACCAATTTGTCCTCAATAACAGGTGAACTTCTAAATGCCGGTATCAATAGAAGTCCAAGTGCTTATCTTAATAATCCAGCAGCAGAACGCAGTAAATATAAATATGATGTTGATAAAGAGATGACACTCTTGAAGTTTATTGATGATGAATGGGGTCCAGTCGGCAGCTTCAATTGGTTTGCTACCCATGGAACTTCTATGGGCCGTACAAATTCATTGATAAGTGGGGACAATAAAGGGGCTGCAGCACGATTTATGGAAGACTGGTTTGATCAGAACAAAGGTGGAAGCGCACCGTCTGACTTATCCAATCCTGTTAAGATCCCCAGAAGAATCTCAAACATTATTCCAGCTATGAATGATAATCGTAAGTTTTCAAACATTTTTGGTTTAAGTTTCCAACATTACATTGAAAAAGAAGCACTTGCAAAGTTATATGGTGATTTTTCATAAAAACATTAGAAATGCCACAAGGATTGAGAACAAATGTTTAGGACTGTACGTTCT
The DNA here is from genome assembly GCA_028984105.1 of Lavandula angustifolia. Classification (NCBI taxonomy): domain Eukaryota; kingdom Viridiplantae; phylum Streptophyta; class Magnoliopsida; order Lamiales; family Lamiaceae; genus Lavandula; species Lavandula angustifolia. The sequence continues at coordinate 656,431 of JAPVEC010000026.1, forward strand.
GCTAATGTGTCACTTGTATAATGTTTAGGATTGAGAACAATGTTTAGGACCAATGTTATCCATAATTACATGTATATAAAAAGGAAATGGTGGATCATGTCGTTTGATAACTTGATCCAGGCCCCACTCATCCCTTTTTAGAATTCATCCTTCTTTGGTTTTAGAATAAAAAAATAAGGTGTTATGAGGGCAGCCCATTTTTCCGTATCCTCTTCCTTCATATTTAGGAATAAATGCATAAGGGGAGAAGGTTAGGGAATGTTCACATTTTAAATGCTATAAGATAATCATGACTATGAGTTAATAATTAGTTTTTGGGTGGATAAAATTAAATGCAGATCATGAGTTACTAGAAATTGCTGCTTCTTTTGAGTCTCTGCCGGGTAAATCAACCACCAGGTTTTTGAGCATTGCAAGACGTGTGAGGAGTGCTCTCAGGCAGGCTGATAAGCCTAAATTTGTATCCGCATTTTGTCAGACCAACTGTGGAGATGTTAGTCCTAATGTGCTTGGTGCATTCTGTACTGATACTGGCGTACCTTGCGATTTCAATCATAGCACCTGTGGTGGAAAGAATGAGTTGTGCTATGGACGAGGACCTGGGTATGCATTCTTCAATATTTTAGAATTACATAGTGTAACCAAAATACTGACTTGTTACTCGATACAAATAGAATTGATTCACCTTTCAAAAAAAAAAAAAAAAAGAATCCGTATACTTATAAATTAACTGTTTTGCAGGTATCCAGACGAATTTGAAAGCACACATATTATTGGAGATAGACAATTCAAGAAAGCATTGGAGCTCTTCAATGCTGCCTCAGAGAAATTAAATGGGAAGATTGATTATATTCATACTTACATTGATTTCTCTAATCTTGATGTCACAATTCCAAAACAAGGTGGAGGTACCACCACTGTCAAAACATGTCCTGCAGCGATGGGGTTTGCATTTGCTGCGGGTACAACTGATGGGCCTGGGGCTTTTGATTTTAAGCAAGGGGATGACTCGGTATATTAGTTGGATTTGTTCATTGAGTCTCTGCTCTTATGTATCACATAATAATGCTGTCCCTCCCTTCCTCTTGCTCTCCCTCTCAGGGTAATGCATTTTGGAGAGTCGTCCGCAATGTACTTAAAACTCCTACCAAGGAACAAGCAGATTGTCAGCAGCCAAAGCCCATTCTGTTGGATACTGGTGAAATGAAAGAACCTTATGATTGGGCGGTGAGTTACAGTCATGCGAAAAACTCTTATTGGCCTCTCCTGATAATGACTTATCTTTGAAGCCTTGATGTCTGAGTAGTTATGATGTCGAACTGTTTAGTTATATTTCCATATTGAAAACTAGAACGAACTTGTAATAAGTTCTTGGTAAATACCCGTGATAAGAAGAAATTCTAGATATCTGCATTTACAGGGATAGTTAATGCACTTCTGAAGTTTGGAACTCTTCATCCCCTACTTCATCTGAGGTTTGGACAAAAATACATATATTGGACCTATGAAGTATGAACATTGTAGAAGGCTAATAGCTTTCGTTGTATAATGTTAGATAGTATTCCCTCTTTATCTATTTATATTGCATTCTCTATACATGTGCAAGATGATATCTGGAAAATACTTTCAATTATTCTTATATTCTTAATTAAATGCAAGATGAGGTTTAAGGTACTGCACTTTTTCATCCTTTTATAGCACAAAGAGCCGATATCACTAAATCTGTGCGCATTATTGTATTTACTGTCTACTCGTCCTCCTTATTGCTTTTCACTTACAGAGCATGTTAGGATCCTCTATTGATGCTATTGTTTTCTTTTCGAATGCAGCCTTCAATACTTCCAGTTCAGATTCTGAGGATAGGACAGATGGTCATTCTTAGTGTTCCTGGAGGTAAGAGCTTGACTTAACTTTTTTTTACTTTTACTGTTTGGTAATATGCTCGAGTTACTTCCTTATCAGTTGCATATAGCTATTAAAACTAGTACTGTATGTCTGTATGTGCCTTTTTTTCTTCTGGAATCTATAGAAGCTGCTATACGACACTGCTCATAATTTACCTACCACTAGCTTCTCTTTTAGAGCAAAGGAGAATCAGTATTTACTTTTGCCTCCAAAAAGAGTACATACAAGATAAAATGCTAGATCTAAATATGGTTGTCTTAGCCTTTACCTAATGCAAATTAGTGTGGTAATATGTCGACAACATCGCCTTTTATGGAACTAAAAGCTTATCTAATTTTGCTGTAGGATAAAAAATGTTCTTCATTCTCATGATGAATATGTAACTTTTTCACTTGTTTCAAATTTCAATCATTAATCCCTTGCTTTCATGTACCAGAATTCACCACAATGGCTGGAAGACGCCTCCGTGATGCTGTAAAAAAAGTCCTCACAAGTGGAAGTAGCAAAGAGTTCGGTAGCAACGTACATGTAGTCATATCTGGCTTGACAAACACATATTCTCAGTACGTCACAACTTTTGAGGAGTACCAGATACAGCGATACGAGGTTAGTTTCTTTAATCTCAGCAGATTAGATAATAACCTGCATATATAAGATCCTCAAGAGTTTCTTTGGTCTACTATTAGGGGGCGTCGACATTGTACGGCCCCCACACGCTCAGTGCCTACATTCAACAATTTGAGAAGCTCGCTGCAGCCCTCCTTAGCGGAAAGCCACTCGAGTCGGGTCCGCAGCCACCAGATCTGCTCGACAAGCAAATAAGCTTGCTCACACCGGTAGTGATGGACGCCACTCCCATCGGCGTGCAATTCGGGGATGTCAGCGTAGACGTACCCAAGAACTCGACCTTCAAGAGAGGCGCCAACGTTACCGTAGTCTTCTGGTCCGCATGCCCACGAAACGACCTCATGACCGAAGGTACATTCGCTCTGGTGGAGATTCTCAGAGGGGAGGACTCTTGGGAGCCTGCTTACGACGACGATGATCTCTGCCTCCGCTTCATATGGTCTAGGCCTTCGAAACTCAGCACTCGGAGCCACGCAACGATACAATGGATTGTACCGCAAACAGCTGCTCCGGGTGTGTACAGAATAAGGCATTTTGGTGCTTCGAAGAGCCTCTTGGGAACCATCAAGCATTTCACAGGTTCTTCTAGTGCTTTTGTGGTGGTTTGATCACTAGATGCCTCTATTTGCCACTTTTTGTATCAACCAAGTTGCCCATAAAGTAATTTAATTACTCAATTCATCTCTTAGATACAAAAAATATAATTCTAGCATATATACTAAGTGGGCGAGTGAATCAACTGTCTAATTTTTAGATGGAATGGTGGCATGTGTCTTCATTTAATATGAATATACTTAGATATGGATTTGTTAACCACATAAAATTATTTATTTGAGATTAAATGGTTACAAAGTTATCTTTATTTTATATTTGACGAAGACGTCACATGTTATACTCCTTTGATAACCACCCTTTTGTCCACGAACTATTTCACTCTACTACTAGACCATCTCCAAGTCGATGATTTTACTATGTTTTATCGACATAGAACCTCAATATCAAGGAGTTTTCGCCTTATAAAACAAAATTTCAAGAATTATTGGGGACTAGATACACCCTAGCCTTGATAATAGAGCCATTCCCAAGCTTGAACCCGGGACTAACCGGGAAGCCCACAAGCATAGACCGACTTCCCTTAGATCCGCCACTGCTACCCGAAACCCTAACCACACTCTCCATATAATGGGGCTGAAACTCAGCCCCCCTCCCGGCCTCAAAATGGCAGGGAGGGGGATCTAATGAAAATGCAAGCAAATGCAGCAGCCAGACCGCCTTAGCCAACCCTAGAAACTCCCCATAGAACTCACTCCTCGGATGGCGCCCGTCGAGCACCTCCCTCCGCTGCTCCAAATCTCCTAACAACGACTCCTCCATCTTCGGGTGGACAATGGAGAGGTACTTCTTGAAGCAGAAGTTGCCGAAGCTGCAAGTGGGCAATATGCTGAGGAGCTCAACCGGGTCCATTGCCTTCATGTCTTTGTACTGAGTGAAGCAGTCTCTGCGGTACTGGTCCGGGTGGAGGATCGAGGAGAGGGTGCCGTCCATGTAGAAGGCCTCGTGGTCGAACCCTTGGAAGATCTTGCGGTTAACGTAGGATTCTAGGGCGTACTTTGCGTGGTTGGAGTCGGTGAAGGTGGTGGTGGTGGTGGGGTTGTTTGTGGTGGCGGCTTCTATGGAACGGACGGCGGCGGCGATATCCCAATTGGCGGAGCGCATGAGGGAGAGGAGGAGGGATGTGTAGGCTTTTGAAGCTTCTTTTACTAACCCCATTGTTGACTCAAATAACTCCACTGCTGGAGCTGCTCCCACTGTCAAATATTGGTCACAAAATTCTATTCAAATATTCTAGCTTTCTTGCAGAATGATTAATTAATAAAAATGGAGTTTTTATGAACCTAATTTGTTAACAATCTTGGTTCTTCTTCAATTTGGATGGACTAGTAATCAATAAAAGCAATTAGTTCAAGCCATACCTTCTATCTTCTCTATATAAAGCTGATACAAAAATTGAAGCTACAGTTAAACCTCGATAAAGTAATAACTTTGGGACCGAGAAAAAATATTCACTTAACGAGGTTATTACTATAACGAACATTATTTTAGTGCATTGACCCATATTGGGACCGGAAGAAATTATTATTTTTGCGAGATTATTACTTTATCGAATATTACTTTATCGAGGTTTAACTGTATTTCAACTGAAATTATGGTATAAAACTTTTCAAAATCAAGAATGTTTTAATTTCTGCATTCTCATACCATATATGATATGTTCTTCTGTTAGTTCATGATATGATGATATGAAATTATTAGTGTATAGAAGGTTATATTGGTAATTTCAGACCTTGAGTGGTGCAGTTGACTCGCCTCTTTGACTTGCTAGTCATACGGTCGAAGGACGTCGCCGTTTTGAGCTTCTCCGTCAAATTATCGATTTCCGCCTGCTTCAACTTCACCTCCTTCTTCAGCTCCTCCACCGCCGCCTCGTACGGCGCTACCACCTCCCGCAGCAGCGTCGCCGCCCCCACTCCCCACCTCTCGCCTCTCCCTCCTCCGCTCGCGCTCCGCCTGAACCTCTCCCTGAGGAGCCCCAGCCGCCGCATCTCCGCAACCACCGCCACGTCAGCGATGCGCATTTTATCCGGATCCCAAGGGCAATGCGACTCCTGGAGGCTAACGTACGCCCCCTTCATCAGCGACACGGTGTCGAACACCTGATTCATCAGCATTTCCAGCTCCATTACCCTCGGCGGCGCCTGCTCCTCCCCGATCCAATCGGAACTGATTTTGAACTCCTCCGCCGCGGCGGCGTTGTCGGGGTCGTAGTCTTCCTCATATTCGGCGGCGGAGATGTCTTCGGGGCGGGAGACGCCGGCGAGGGGGTGGAGGAGGCAGGAAGCGGTGACGCGTTGGATCAGATCGGAGAAATTGGAAGCTTTGCTCGTCATTCTCTTCAGATTTGCTACGTTTCTGGAGAGATTTTAGATTTTGGGTTGCGGAATTAAATGATTTTTCATTTAATTAATGTTGTAATAAATAATTTCAATTGCTAAAAAGTAAAAACAAATTACAATTAATAAATGATTATAGATATCCACATCATTTTTACAAGCTTACCCGATCATTCAACGCCTATTTATTGACAAAATACGTATAATCAAGGTGCAATTTTAGAGCACGTAAATAGTAACTACACTATTCCCCCTCAAAAAAATTAGAAATAAATTAAGGACTATTTATAACATCATATAAACGTCAAAATCGAAACAGTTTTTACTTTCTCTCTTCAAATACGTTAATTGATGGAGCATACAATCATACAACTCAATAATCACGAATATGAATCCTGCCAACACATTAGGATCTTCGGACCCTCCAAAAATGTGACTAATGGGTTCTCGGAATCCAAAGAAGACAAAAACAAAGAATAACACGAAGAGAAAAAGAAATAGACACAAAGAATTTAACGTGGTTCGGTCCATCGACCTATATCCACGAGCAGCGGAGAAACAATCACTAATATAGAGAATAATACAAAATGGGCCTCCGGAATATGATCTTAGACTCAAAAATATATACCCACAAAAACATGGTCAATTAATCTAACTAACTAATCTCATGATATGTGGGCTATGATACGTAGAAACACACTTAAAATAATTAGAGAACCTATCTATTTATAGGTGAAATTAATGACAAACTTCATTAATTATTCGATGTGGATATGAACCAATTTCCTTTAAGGATTAAGATTTGAGCTACATCACAACATTTATGAATAACCGTTTTATTGTTTTTTCTTACCCGTGATTTTTGTTGGATTTTAGAGAGAAAGACGCGTTTTTAAGAGGTGGACTGTGGAATGGAACAGAGTAGACATGCCTTTCTTCCTCCATTTCCTCCTCACTCCTTTTGCACCTTGTTTTCTTTGCCCTGAAGATTCACACAAACAAGATGTAGTAATTTGATGTTATATTTATTGTTGGCAAGCTAATTTATCATTGAAATATAGAGTTTGGTGTTGATTAAAGTATCTAACCTTGATTTCTCATTTCGAAATGGCCGAAGTAACATATCACCGAGCATAGCTTAGAGAGAGAGAGTGAGAGAGAGAGGAGCATATGAAATGCTTGATAAAACCCTAGTATATATAGTACTGATATAATAGTGTATATTAGTATATTATTCGGGTAATGAAAAAATAGATGCATATTACTAAAATACGAGAACAAATAAAAATAGATGATTAAGACTTCATTTATTTATGCTAAATGAGCTGGAAATTTTAGCCATGCATGGGCACAAAGACTTGTGTGTCACACAATATACTCCCTTGTATGTTACACTTTATAAGGTGTTGACATGTAGCATATGTAGCCCACCATAATTGATTTTAATTTGATTATTTAATTAAAATGTATTCCACATGTCAAATGATTTGTGGAGATGACATATAGTGAAGTATAATTGTGTGACACCAAAGTCTATCCGATGCATGAAAAACTGCAAGTAAAGAGGTATCTTGATGACGCATTATCAATTATTGATGAAGAATTTGGCATGAACTGTTGAAGAAACAGATAGTTAGGCCACGCCATTTTCTTTTCCTATCTTTTTAATTAACTATTTTCTTAATTATTTTTTGGATATTAGCGCTTTCAAATTTCACAATTGTTGATTCGTTTTCGTACTCAACACATGTTACTTTCGAGATACATTTTTTATGAATAAACGGGAGGGGGTAATACTACAAACTTCCTCTATATTTAACTTGAATTTTTTTTTTATCGTAATTTATATTTTTGTCTCTAATAGTAATTACAAACAAAGTAAGGAATGGTGTTACGAAATAGTGCTGAATCTTTTGATATAGATTCACTTATTGAAGGTTTTGATTCTATGAAAAAGGCCGGTCACAGTTTTAAAATGTTTAAGAACATATCATTATTTAACAATTTTTGTATTTTAATAACACTCATTATATTTGATATTTTTATATGTACTTTTGTCCTTCTTATACTCGTTATATTATAAGCCCAAAAAAAGATTTCGCGGGAGCTCCGCCCCCAAACCCCCGGTAAGTTTTGCCCCCCGAACAATGAATCCGAGCTCCGCCCCTGCGAATAACATGTTGTGGGTATCTCCTAACGAAATAAGGTTGCATGGTGAGGAGAGAGCGCATAATTGCACCAAGGGGTACAAATACAAAGCGCCAATTGATGAAAGACTTTTTTGTTCTCTTGGAAGTTATCTCTACAGTAGGGAAAAATGCTACAATTCATACAGTGAGTCTAGCTATCTAGTGGCCTAATGTTCTTTGGCTTTCGCTTTTGGAAGGAGTATGTGTGGCAATTTTCGTGTATTAGGGTATCCCCGATCACGTGTTTACATCTTCTATATGATGATATCGATATATCTCGAAATTTATATAATTCATATATTACAAACTCCCTCCGTCCCATTATTTATGTCTCATAGGGATTCGGCACAGAGATTAAGGCGGATTGTGAAAACGTATAAAGTAGTGGTGAAAATGTATAAAGTGGTGAGATCTACCTATTTAGATTATGTTGACTTTTAAAATATGACATAAATAATGGGAAAAATAAATGTAGCAAATGAGACATAAATAATGAGACGGATGGAGTATAAATTAATATATATTAAATCGAGTCGAACACTATCAAATTTAAGCTTGATTTGCTTAGGTGGCGTAAAATAGCCTTTATATATAAGCAATTTTTATCTACTTATCCTTAAAGTTTCTTTTAAATAAAAGTAGAAGAAGAGCGGCTTAATTTTAGAAAAAACAATAATGAAAATACTATCATAATCGTTTTTTTTAGAAAGCATCTCATTACCAACTTACAGACTTATGTTTATTCTGTCTTATTTTAGACTCTAACAAAACAAAAAACCTACATTTCAAACATTAAAAAAATGTATTTCTACGATAAAAAAAAACTCCAAAACAACTTACTGCCTTAGTATCTGGCCGAACTCAAGATTATAATCTATAGGGCACATCAAAACCTAAGAATTTATTCGAGCATTAACTATAAATTTTATTAATGGACCTATATTATGTTTGGGCTGTTAGTTAAACTACAAAGTTGGCCCATTCTTCTTACATGGGCCAAGTTAACTGGGCCTCTTCTTTTTTTCTTCTTGGTAGAAAAATAGGATAATTCTTTGAATTATTTTTTCTTTGGAAAATTTTAACCATAATTCAAGTTGCACTGCATCAACTCCGCTCCTAGAATTTGTATAGGCAAACTTATAGTTATAGGTCATCTACAGAAATAAATTGAAGAATTGTTCATGAGTTAAATAATACCTTTTTAAATTATTTTACTTTATACAATCATCTTCTCATCAAATTTTACATTTGTTTGGTCTTTAAGAAAACATGGATCCACTAGCTCTATAAAAGGAGGTAAGAAAATGATTTTTTTTTAATACTAAGGTCCCGTTTGGAAGAACTTATTTGCAACTTATTTCAGCTTATTCTAAAAAATAAGTGCTTTTGCGCGCGTTTTGGAGAACTTATGAAAATAACTTATTCTAAAAAATAAGCTGTTTTTGGCTTATTTTCATAAGCTAATAGGAATAGCTTATGAAAACAAGCCAAAGAAGCTTATGAAAAATAGGTAATCATACTAAATCCCGCTGACAACAATTTTTTAAACTATATTTTATTTTTTTCTAGTTGAGTGCTTATATATAAATGTATCCGAACACATCAACTTATTCAATTTAAGCGCTTATAACATAAGCACTTATGGTATAAACACTTTAAGTTGTTTTCCCAAACGAAGCCTAAAAGAAATAAGATAACTATCATATTAGCCGGACAACGGGGTCAAGAGTTAACGTTGATTCTTCGTGGATTTTCACATTCTGGTTGATTTTCAAAAAATGTTTAATTAAATTATATTTTTAGTTACATAATAGTATAATGATGTTTATCAGTCTCAACTGATCTGTTTGCTCCAAAAATAGAAATTAACTGAATCACTAATTAACATCAAAGATTTCTGCACTCGATGACTGGAAGAAAAGATGTCCTTACCTTCGCCATAAATCTAAGTCAACTGAAACACGATTGATATATAATTTAATTTTTTTTTAATTTGAGTTTTACCTCTACAACTGGCTAATATGGAATGTCGATTTCACAATAAAAAGTTATAGGTTTAAATCTTATGTTGAGTACAACTGCTATTACAACCAAAATAGTAAGTTGGAAAACACAAATAAAATAGAGCTAGAGATGAAAGCTTCGTCGAATCGAGGAGTCCTCTCTTCGCAAGATGAAATACGCCTTGGTAGTGCTCTCGGTGTTGGCGTATCGTCCCTAAAGATGAAACGACGAACGTCTCGAAGATTGCAGCACCGCAAAATCGTCGAGCTCCGACGAACTGGACAAGGACAATGACAAAATTGCTGAAGAACTTGAGCTAAGAATGCAGAGAATGCTTGTGACTTGTGTGTTGAAATGCAATGAAATCGTTCCGCTCGAGTGAAAGGTTCTTCGAATAACTCCCCGCCAATTAAAGGCGGCCGACGTGTTCAGGGGAGTGGAAAGTTGAGAGATGGAAGGTTGGCTGCTGAAGACACTTCTTCTAGCACCTTTCAAAAACGTACACTCCAGTGTGGCAGGGACCATCCAAAGGACCAATTGCCAAGTCCAAGAACACGGACACGGACCAGAACCGAGGTTGCTGAATAACTCCTGCCACTTAAGGCAGACTGACGTGTTCAGGGGAGTGGAGAGTTGAGAGATGGAAGGTTGGCTGCAGAAGAGACTTCTTCCAGCACCCTCCAGTGTGGCAGGGACCATCCAAAGGACCAATTGCCAAGTCCAAGGACACGAACACGGACCAGAACCGGAGCCGGGCACGGGCGCGGCGTGTGAGGCAGTCGGCAAAAAGGCTCACGTGCATGAGCATGTGTGGTCCAAGCCCACCACATGTCACTTTGTAATCTCCTACTAAACTGTAGAGACTTAAATACCACACAAAACATCACACATTAATCAATGTGGGACATTGATTAATGTAATAACTCTCCAAAACCCGAATTATGTAAGTTTCTTCATTTTAGGTAACATATTAGTTTTATCCCCCCAAACTTCAAGCCACTATTCTCACTCAGCGAAAATCGGAATCGAGAAACTAAACACACTATAATTATCTACTCGAAACGTAGATTGCCGTCATATATCTCAATTCATAAATTGAATATATATCGAGACTCGAAAAGACGATTAAACGAGCTGAATTTTTTCCAAGTTAAATTAGTATTTAATGCTAATTAAATTTCCATAATAATAATATATATAGGGAGTATAAAATATATATATATAGAGAGAGAGTATAATATATATATATATATATATATATATATATATATATATATATATATATGGAGTATAAAATATATATATATTTTCGATTTTCCAACATCTTATGAACCGCTTTTAAATCGGAATATGTTTCGTATACTTACTGGTAACGAACATAAATATGAAGAAATTGGATTGATATTAACATTCCAAATTGGATTGATATTAACATTCCTATAGTCATGTCTCATGATTGTATGAATTCCAATAAAAACGTGGTGGACAACTTAGAGGTCTGTTGATAACATCCATCTATGTATGTCGATGCATTTAATATGCATATAGAAGTAATTAAATTCATGCACAAAAATATACTCATTTTTTTCCGTTATTTATGACTCACTTGTCCAATTACGATGTCTCAATATAAGTGACTCATTTAAAAAAAATTAAAAATTATATAAACTAAATTTAACTGCTAAAAGGTAAAATAATTATATTACGTAACACTATTATTTTAATACTCATTCAAAAAAAATGAGTTACAAATAGTAGAACGGATGTAGTAATAAAGATCAATAACATGGACCACAACATAAACCTACCTACCATCTCTCATTGTCTTCCTTCTTCACTAGTTCAGCATATATTAGTAGTATATTAATATAAATAATTAAATAATTCTTATGGTTAAAGGGAGGATTATTATATTAAATAAAAAATGAAGATAAAATAAGGTGCGGTCTTATAATGATTTTAGATCACTAGTTCATATAATATTAATCTAATATTTTATTTATCCCTTTAACTATTGTACTAATCCAATTGAAGTTTTATCGAGATTATATTTATTAATTCGAGATTTGAAATATAAACTTTCATTTTTGCCGACAATTGGTTTATTGCCGTAAGTGCCAATCTTCTATCATTCAAATATTTACGCACGTGCATGCAATTGCTTTCTCTATTATATTCAAGTTTAAACTTTATTAATTCTATAAATCAATTTATATCTAGTAGACACTACTATATTATAACAAGAAAAATTTATAATTACTATATTATACGGTGTTATGAAATACTCCCTCCGTCTCATAATTCTTAATACTCCCTCCGTCTCATAATTGTTATTCAATTTTTTTTGGCACGATATTTTAGGAGAATTGTTGGTTGTGTGTAGAGATGTGGGGCCTCAAATAAAATATTTATAATAATTTTTTATTTGAGAAAATTGAGTGGAAAGGAGTATAAAATTATGAATTATTGATACCATATTGCGATCCCAATATTCGTATTCACTTACTTGGATCTCATAACTAAATCAGAGGAAAAACAGAGAATCTAAATGCATGATAAACACAAGGACACAGAATTAGGGTTTGCAGAAAGGGGGATTCTAATCAACGAGCGACTGAATTCGATCTCGGCAAGGAGGAGGAAGAATTGATGAAGTTTATGCAATCGTGTATTGCTTCAGCTCTCTGCGAATCAATCGGCGCGACGCTCGTTCTCGCTCTCTCTTTCGGCGGAGTACGACCGGCGCCCGCCGCCTTAGTTGTTAACCGCACCACCGCCGCCGCCACTTTTTCGCCGACGTGCTTCATATATCTCACTGGCGAAATTAAGTCGCACGTCTTGGTGCAGCCCTCTTCTCTGGGCATGCTGATTAACAGCTTTTTTACCGATTGAATTCTGCTTGCAGAAACCGCCTTTCTCTGACATTCGAAACTCTAGCAATGCACTCTACGCCTGCTTTTGTCAAGCTTTATATATATATATGAGAGAGAGAGAGAGAGCTTAAGATGAGCTGAACTTGTGTTGGGGTTAAATAGGGAGAGAGGATCCTCTATCCCATTTTTGGGTACCATTAGCTCCCCCCCCAATCGGCCAGCGTGCGGGGCACGCGCGCACGCGCCCCCCCCCCCCACCACCCCCCACCCATTCGTTGCTCCCACCTTATTGTGGGACCCGTTGACACCCATTTAGGACGGTAGGATCTTCTCTGATGTTTTGAGTACTGATAATAATAACCTACTACTAAAAAATTAATGAATTTAGAATTTAGAAGTTCAGGCAGTTATATATTGGAATAACTATTTTTGAACGAGAGTATTTTATTCTAAAAATAATTTACTCCCTCCATCCCAACCGATTTGTCTTGTTTGGTTTCAGCACGAATATTTTGATAAATGGATGGTTGTGTGTAGAGGGGGTGGGGATCTTCTATCCCACTCTATGTCCCACTACATATCCTACCTCTTAAGATGAGGACATGTGTCCTTTTAACCTAACTCCATGTCTCCATCTAACCCTTAGTTGAGTCAACTTTGAGGATGAGATATATAGTGGGACATAGAGTGGGGTAGAAGATCCCCACCCTTGTAGAGGAGTAGGTTGTATATCGAAAGTGGGGATTTGTGTAGTAATTATTTTTTTTTTTAGAAAACAAGACAAATCGGGTGGGATGACCCAAAAATGAATACAAAACAAGTCGGACGGGACAGAGGAATGATGTACCACACTAATGTTATCATACTATTATTCCTCAATCATTAAATCTTAGGGTAATGATGGAGTATTTATTAAGAAAAAGTCATCACTAATAAAACTCAATTAGACCCATATTTTGGCAATTAGGAAAAGAGCAAAATTATAGTCAATTAGGGCCACATGATGGAGACAAAGTTATCTTAAATACAAGTGTAGCAAATCCGTTACGATTAACAAAGACACATTAATTTTAGTTTCTGAACTTAATCAATCGATATTTAAACATTATACAACACTATATGACGAGAAAAATCCACAATAACTATCGAGATTACACTAAATAAACAATTAATGCTATGGGCCTTAAAACATGCACTTTCCAGTAAGACTGTACAAATTAGCAAAGCTATATTGATGTGTTACCATATGAATATACAATAAGGCATTCACCACCTGCACCCAGTTTGTTACCACCATTTTCGTCTCCTCCGTTGAGACCGACGGGATCTGAAAACCGCGGTCGCGTTCGAGAGACGATACACTCTGGCAGCCATGAATTGTTACGAAGATCCAGACTGCAGAGGGAGAAGAGACCCCTGTTTTCCTCTGATGAAGTATGTGAGCTCAGCTGGAGCAACCACAGATTTCAACCATTCTTGCAGTTCCTCCCCTTCTACTTTCTCCTTTTCTACAATCACAATTTTGTCAAAAAAGAAAGTGATTTTTAGGATAAAGTACTTACAATTCTCCATATTCTTCTCTTCTTCTCATTCAAAAACCACAAAGCAGTGACCCCGTTTGGAAAACAGTTTAAATAAGCTCTTACCGCAAAAGCTCTTATTTAGGGTATGTTTGCAAGAGCTTATTATTTTAAATATTTATCTCCTTTTTGACTGCATAAACAACTTTTTTAGCATTTGCAAAATTTGCTTCATACGTAGCTTCTCCAAAATTAAGCAGCTAAACTGCTTGGATTTATAAACATCACCTTAGAGATGATTTTGGTGCTTAAAGCACCATTATTTTGAAAATTGCAAAAAATATCTACTCCCTCCGTCCCGCTTGATTTATCTTGTTTTCCCTTTTACGTCCCACCCGACTTGTCTTGTTTTCAAAAAATGAAAATAATTACTACACAACCTACCACTTTTTCTTTGTGGAGCCTACCTCTTTACACACAACTACCCACTCATCTACACACAACCATCCACTCATCTTAATCTCCGTGCAGAAAAGAAACAACACAAGTCGGGCGGGACGGAGGGAATAGTTTTTATTTTCAACTTAAAAAGTACAGTACTTATAGTAAAAATTTGCCAACACACCCTTAACCTTAATAAAATAAACCAAAAGGAGCTTGTGAAGGGCTTATAAGCTATTTAGATAAACTATCTCAAACGCGGGTATAACCGCTTATTTTTTTTTCAGCATTAAGTTGTTGATAAGCTCTGCTAAATGGGGAACTTAGGAGTGCTTCAAGTTGAGTTTCAAAGTATGTAATGATGCAAGGAAACTAATTTTGCCATACCTTCAAGGTGGGCACCAAGACCCTCCAGAACAGTAGGATTCGCACGAACAACTGAGAGTGCCACATCAAGTGCCGATTGCAGCAAGGCTTTAACCTCTCTTTGCACAAGATCAACAAGTTGTCCCTATCAAGTTAAACCATGCAATCACTAAAGATACTATGAAGCATTTGGAAGCATGAAACTATAGCTAATTAAAACTAACAAAGAGACATAAAAGTGCCGAGTAAATACCTGTTCCCTCCCCCAGGGTAAGGATCCACCGGACTCATCCGAGCCACCAGAAAGCGTTGCCAATGAGATGGGGCCTACGGCTTCGTTGAGGCCATATTCAGCCACCGCCTTGTATGCCATATCGGTTGCTCGTCGTATGTCATCAAATGCACCTGTTGATACGCGTCCAGAGTAGATAAATTCCTCTGCTGCACGGCCGCCAAGTAGAGTAACGAGTCTCCCACGCAACTCATCGATGAAGAGCAGATACCTATCTTCCGTGGTTGGAGGGATGTATGTAAACCCGAGTGCTCCTCCGGATCTTGGCAATATGCTCAGCTTCTGATGAAACCAAAACGATCAACAGATAATTAATCATGTTACTGTTCTTTGATTCGATATCAAGGAATCAGAAAGGATTGATCACAAGAAAATCCTATGGAATCAAGGACCAACTGCCTTCCCCTATATAAGTATATAACCAACGAACAGATTCCGCAAAATGGTTCCCTATCCATCATTTTTTGCTCTTCATATTTTGTTTTCCAATGCCACAATGATTTTTTCGAAAGAAAATACAAAAAAAAGAAGACGTAAACTATCACCTCAACCCGAGGTTGTCCAGAGAGAAGATTTGCAACAGCAGTCCCCACCACTGCATGACCAGCTTCATGCCGTGCAACAACAGCTTTCTCGCTGCCCTGCAGCTTGGTTGTCTTCTTCTCAATACCCTGTAGAACGCATAAACCATCAAAGAGAGAGGAAATCAAAATCAAGCATGCAACGACAATTCCTTGCAGAATGTTAACTTGGCTTCCATGATTCTTTGATTGAAAAGAAGGCAATTTAAAGCACATAAATAGACAAACTGAACTTCTTTGCGTGTACAATCAATTATTCCGCATTTTAGCTAACACCAAAGGGAACTAGTTGTAAATAACTATTCCTTTTTCTCTCTCTTTTTTTTTAATAACTGTAATTGCTAATTTCCTATGTCTACTATTAAAAAATTCACAATGTAAATGTCGATTTTGCATTGATTTAGCCTTCCCCACCTCAAAACCAACGCCCCAAAGAAGATCAACTGCCAAGCTCTGCTAACTACCGATAAGCATTCCATGGGAGAAACTAACTTTCAGCTAAAAAAGTTTACAGTTACGGGTACGTATATTGACAACAGAGTGTATGGCACATCTACCAAAGAGAAAGAAAGATGAAGTGCAAGATTTACCGCAATGGACCGCTCGACCGCTTGAATGAAATCAATTTTCTCCACAACTGTTTTACTATTTCTTCCAGCCAATAGTGCAGCTTCATTTACCAAATTTGCAAGGTCTGCCCTGCACCATATCCAAAAGATGACATAAAATAAAACTTCAATAATCTCCTTTAAGATCAAGACCATGCATCAAGAATTATTAGATGAACATGTACCCAGTAAAACCCATGGTCATTGAAGCAATATCAGCCAGGCTAACATCTTTACCCAGAGGAAGTTCTTTCTTGGAAACATGGACGTCCAAAATTGCTTCTCTGCCAGTCCGATCAGGAGCTTCAACCTAAGCACCAAATTATGCAACTTACTATCAGACAACTGGTAAAGCCTAAACTGCATCATTCTGAAAATGATGAATACAAAAAAACGTAAGAAGTTACCGTAACCACCCGATCAAATCTACCCGGCCGGCGGAGTGCAGGATCTAAAACATCAGCTCTGTTAGTTGCTCCAAGGACAATAACTGCTGAGTTACTATCAAATCCATCCATTTCCTGCAGTACTTGTCTAGTAAGCGTATCTCAGCTGAGCAGAAAAACAAAATGATTATGAAAAATTAAGCTAGAGTTAAGAGTCTTACAGTGAGAAGCTGATTTAATGTCTGTTCCCGCTCATCATTACTCGCGATACGGAATTTACCATCACGACTCTTGGCTACAGCATCTATCTACAAACCGAAGAATCAGAAAATTGTAGCTGATTGTTTACCACAAGGTTTTAATAAGTAAAAATGTGAAAAATTGAATGTGAAGAGCGAACAGGGAGACTGAGGAACCTCATCTATGAATATTATAGATGGAGCCTCCTTCTTTGCCCGTGCAAAAAGATCTCTCACACGAGATGCCCCCATACCAACATACAGCTCTACAAATTCACTTGCGGAACAGCTGATGAAAGGAACATCAGCCTCCCCCTGCAACAGCTTTTGCTAAAAGTGTTTTACCCGTTCCTGGTAGACCAACCTGCATGACAAACAGAGATTAATTTTCACTTGAAATTTACATTGAACATAATTAAGAGAGAAATAGTTTTAGGTGATCGTAGAGATGATGAAGTTAGGTTAGACCTACCTGTACAAACCATCTCATGAAACAATCTAATGAATCCACATATAGCCATATACTAAAGATAACCCAAGAGATATTCTTCCATGTTTGCTAGTAATGCTTGCTATCTACTGAGCAAAAAATAACTCACCAAGAGAACGCCTCTTGGAGGGCGTGCACCAAGTCTTAGATATTTGTCTGGATTCCTAAGAAATTCCTGGACATTAAAGGCAAGAATATTAAATAATGAATCATGTCCTTGTTGCAATATCTGGATTTATATAATTTGTATAATTAAGAATTTTTTTTTATGGAAGATCCAACACACCACAATCTCTTCCAGCTCCTCCTTTGCCTCATCAACACCAGCAACATCATTAAACATAATAGTTTCCCCTTGTTCAGAAACTTTAGCTCCCCCAGAATTTCCAGACTTCCGGTTTCTAAGCTGCCCTGGTGTATTCTGTATATTTGTAGGTAATTCACAAACTCATGACAATTTTCAAGAAAGATATACAAGCAGCATAATGATTCTTACCTGAGAAAAGCTTATGGGAAATCGATGAAGAAGACCGGCTAGCACGGCAACATAGAACAAAGCTATCTATAAAACAGAAAAGAGTGAAGTAATCTCTAAGTAGAATATCCAGGTGAGAAAATGGCATAATACAACAGAAAGAGAGTTTTTTCTTCTTCTTTATATGCAGAACAAGACAATGTTCCATGTGAACATTAGAGCAAGCATGTCTATGTGAGTAAAGTATTCCCAATTTCTGGAGCAAAAGGAAATTGAGCTTCATGAGGTCATGTAAACATTAGAAGAATGCAAAACGCAAATGGAGGTCATATGAAAGCTGCAGATATGACACTATACAAGACAAGATTTAGTTGCATTTTGCTCATACAAATGGGGATTGTCATACGAAAGCTGCAGATATGACACCATACAAGACAAGATTTAGTTGCATTTTGCTCATACAAATGGGGATTGTCATACGAAAGCTGCAGATATGACACTATACAAGACAAGATTTAGTCGCAAATGGAGGTCATACGAAAGCTGCAGACACTATCCAAGATTTAGCTTCAGATAATTGCAGACTTGCAGTAAGAACCAGAGAGAAGACTTTGCATCACTTAAAGAGAAGGCAATCTAATCATAGATATTTAAGCTAAGACAAACAGATTAACTAAAAACAAATCTAACAGCAACTCACCAATGCAGAATTCAAGAATCCACCAGACCTCTTATCCGGGGACCCAAACTCAACATTGTTCTCCAACATCTTCTCATACGGCGTCTTGATATCAATGGGCCGCGTCGTCGTGTAAACTACTCTCTTCGTGGGAGTCACACTCCTCAACAAAGTATCAGACTCATGAAACTTACTATTCACCTCACCAACGCCACTTTCCACACCCCCACTCTCTCTCTTCAACTTAAACATAATGTGCACCCCATCAACCTCCACCTTCTGCACCTGATTGCTATTTACGTTACTCACAAACTCACTGTACGGCACACTCACGAACGTCGTCGGCGGCCTCGGCTCGGATCCCGGCAATGGAATCCCAGGCCGCAGCAATCTCATCACGAATATCACAATCCCCATTTGTATGAGCAAAACCCCCATCTCCTGAGCCTGAATTATCGGCTGCCACTTCCATTTACTACTGTTATTGCTCCACCAATTATTCTTCCCCTGCTTCTCCCTCCGCCCGGAACCCGAAGCAGCGGCCGGCTTCTTCGGGTTCTCCGGACCGGTCGCATCGGGATTATCACCCGAATCGGTGTCGTGCTCGCGAGGACTGTTGGCGTAGATTCTCGTAAACTTCCAATTCAAACGATCACGTAGAAAGTACCCGTTCAGTTTCGAAACCCTAGACCGCAATCGAAAAGGCTCCGTACAATTGAACAATCTACTCGATTTCCCGCTAAAAGATATATACCGGCTGCAAGCTAAGCAGTGATTCTGTTGATAATTGGAGTAGTTATTCTTATATCTAAACGTCGAAATTCGTCTGTAGATTAATGCAGTATCTATCGCGGCAGCCATTTTTGGGGAGAAAAAATCTGGCAAAAATTATTTTATCAAATTGAAACCAGACAATTGAAGAATTCAATGAATATATACACAAAGAAATTTACAGAGGCGGAGATTTTTTTCAGGCTGCGGAGATGTGTGTTGTTTCCGACCGTTGAAATGGAGCACGAGTCTATGTTTTTCGTTTCTATCCCGCTGTCGTTTCGAACTTATTTTTGGGTCGTTTTAATGACTCAAAATTTTAGATTTTTTTTGCCAAGAATATTAATTACAGTATACTTGTAATTAACAACGTTACTCTATATATAATTTCTTTTACTTTTAAAGTGTACTACTAGTCTCGGTTGTTGATTTATTTCATTTCTTAAAAAGAAAAATAATTACTCCACCAACTTTTACTTTTTTTTTTTTTTTTAGGAATCACTCCTCTACACAAGCAATCACTCTTCTTAATTTCCGTATCGAAAAGATATGAGTCAAGTCAAATTAAACGGAGGGAGTAATATTTAATACCCATGTTATTAGTTCAGTTTTTATTTTTTGGTGGTCACATTTTAATACTCCAATTTTCCTTTTAATTTAAATAACACTTTAATATATTCTGATAAATCTTATTAATTTATAATATTCTATTTATAATAAATAATTTTCTTAATCTGCATGTCGAAAAAAATAAATTAATGGAATGAGAGATGGTAGTTCTAACAGTAGTGTTTTTCTTTTTTTATGGTTATCGAACAATAGTGTTTTTCAGTACTAACAATAGTGTTTCTTTTTAATAAATTAAGCAGTTGAAGCAACTCTTTAAGGCCCTTCATACGCATATTGATATTGAATAGAAACTTTGGATATTGTTAATAACAACTTATTTCAAACTCGATTAAATGACTTAGAGAATTCAATAATAAAAAATAATTTAATGAATAAACTACAATATAAAATCTTAATAAATAATTTTGCATCCAATTTTTTTAGTATTAAAATAAAAAATTTGAACCGTTCCTAATCTGCCCCTGATTATGATCAGGCGGCGGCCACTGCTAAGTTTTTCCATATATTATTGTTTGTATCATTATGTTATAAATAAACTAGTTTGGATCAAAATATATTTTGAGCCCAACCTAAAAGCCCAAATCACTATAAGGCCCATAATATCAGAGATAAAGCTCAAAGACCAGAAACTATTTGTTATTTATGTAAATACTATTCCCTCCATTGCAAAATTCATGTCAACTGTACCATTTTAGTTCGTCCCAAAATTAATATTTATTTTTTTTATTTAGCAAGTTATTACATAATATTTTTTTATGGGATTCATAACTTAATATAACTTTACACACAAGTGATACAACTGACAACTCTCCTTAAAAAGAGCACCAAAAAATAAGTGGATAAAAATTTTAGGATGAAAGGAGTACTACTACTTCCTCCGTCCCATAGAAATTGTATTTTTTCCTTTTTGGCTGTCCCAAATGTTATGTTTCTAAAAAAACCAAGTAATATGTGGACCAGAATTAACAACCCAAAAGTTAAACAACACACACCCGTGCTCTATAAAAAGGAGACACTTTCTACGGAAGAAATATCATAGACGACATAATATAAAAGAAAATTATCCCATATCTTTTGGTGGTGATTGCGTGCGATGAAATAGGGCAAACAAGAGAGGAGTAGTGAAGAACAAAAGGTGTCCTCAAAAATGGTACCAACCAAAAACACATAACTATATTTTGGCCACATTTCTCGGCCCTCTTTCTTCCAATTTCTCACCTTTCTCATTATGATTTTCTCTTAACACAAACAAACTTAGAATCCTTTCTGTATTTTTTTTTTTTTTTTTTGGTTATTTTGGTAAAAATTTCATCCATATCAAGATTCATGACATTCTTGATTGAGAAGCCACAGACATGGCTATCACCGCACAAGATGTTCAAATTTGTCTATGTAAAATGATAAAAGTATCATCCCAAGCATGCTTTAATGCCTCCACACAGCACCCCTACATTACATCATGTTTGTTGTTCTTGCTCCCCCTCTATATGTTTTGTCCCCTCTTCTTCTGGACCGTGATTTGCTCAGCCCCCCTCGCGGCCTCCGCGTGGGTGTATATCGCCATCCGCGATAGACGAAGGTGCAAGGAAGAGCGAGAGAAAGAGAGAGAAACGAAAACCAAGTTCGAACCACCACCACCGACGAAAGATGCAGACGACGACTACGACTGCAGGCGGAAGAAGGCCTTCTCGCGCGTGCATTCCGTTAGGCGAAGACGGGCGAAGGAGATCGTGCTTGGGGACGACAAGACTAATGCAGTTTCCACGGCGGAATCCAACGGCGGCGATGCGGCGGCCGATAATTCTAATGCGTATACCGCCGACAGAACGGCGTCGCATGAGGAAAACCATGAGTTGTACTATGATTCGGAGCTCATGAGGAGCCTGAAGCTCCTGAGCGATGACGAGGACAAAGACGAGGCGAACAAGGCCATGGACGTCGGGATCTCCGATGCCGAACAGACAAAGAGACTCGAAAGCTTGATTGCGAGGCGAAAATGGAGGAAAATGTTGAGCAGTCAGGTTAGAAGAACACTGATGAACATGGATCCTACTTCTCTGATTCCTCCCATGGTCATACCGAAGGTCAACACTAGGTGTAGTCCTAGTCGAGCCGGGGTCGGGCCATTCTCGCCCGCCCCTGGCTCTGCCCCGTCGGTATTGGTACCGATGAGGAACCCGTTCGACCTCCCGTATGACCCGCAGGAGGAGAAGCTAGACCTATCCGGAGACACTTTCGGACAAGAGTTCGCAGTAGGCCATAACAGAGATATGATGTTCTGCAGGCATGAGAGCTTCAGTTTAGGTCCTTCTTTACCGTTGGATTTCTTTGATGGCGACGAAACGTCGTCGGTCGACGATCTCGGATTCCGACGACGACGTTCCTCGATCGGATATAACTTTTCCAAGCAAGAATCCGGTGAGTTCACTTAATTACTTTCCTTCTCTTTATTGATTCCTACTCTCGTTTAACCATTTTATGCTCGTAGATACGGATTTCGATCCAACGACGGATGCGGATTCCGGGCAGGACTCCGAGTCGAAGTCGAACATCGACAGTCCGGACGACAACGACAACGAAGATGATCAGATCAAGGAAGTCATCCAACAACAAGATAATGTTGCTAAGAATCACAGCACACAAGGGGTCCAAACAAGGCCTAATGAACAACACGAGTCAAGTTCGAGTTTGAATTCGAGTTCGGGTTCGAGCTCGCACGATTCATCAGAAGACGAACGGCCGGTTCGAATCATCAACAGAGAAGCCATACTAAAATCGCTCTCAATGCGACGAAACACAGTCCCGGACATCGACATCATCACCAACGACAATCTACAAGATAACAATCTCAGTTACGCCAATTCCGCCTTAGAAAACGCTAGCCGATTGAAACAACAGTACTACGCCGATAAGCCCCAAAAGCGCCACGGCATGACCTTCTCGATCGCCTCCGACATGCAAGTCGAGGTATCCGAGGTCAGCTCGACCCAGCTTACGATCGACGAGAACATGTCCTACCGAGACGACGGGGAGATGGACCGGAACGCCTCCTGGGATGGCCTAGACTCGTGGGCGGGCTCGTCCCTTCTGTCTGAAGTCGAAGACAACGAGACGAGACCGACGCGAGCACCCCCGGAGGCCGGGGGTTCGGGAAGCAGGCGACGTTGGACTACGCCTCAACCGAACACCGTACATGAAAGACATATGATTCACTCATCACCATCATCGTCGTCATCATCATCATCTTCTTCTTTCGCTACTGAATCGAGCGAAAATGGCGAATCCCATATGACTAATAATCAAGCTCTTGAATCCAGTTCTTCAGAAGAGATAGTTGAAGCACCAGCAGCTGTCGAGAATACTACGACAACTGCAAGCGCTGAAACTGCTCAAAGAGATGAAGGTGAAACAAGTAGTAATAATGAGGCTACTACCATTGATCCTCCTCAAGAACAAACATTGATGCAAAACACTCCCCATCAGACAACTATATCACCAAAATCAGTTCTTCAACCAACTTTGTCTGTAGCAAGTTTCGATCTCGAACCCGACCCTGATGACGAGGCCCAACAAACTCGAAACCCGACACCATCGGCGGTGCAGTTCACAGTTGCCAATGGAGAAGGTCAAGGATCACAGGTTGGTTATTCCACAAATGATTCACTCAAGAAAGAAACAAAGTTGAGATTTTGATACAAAGTAGTCTGTTAATCATGGTAACAAGAAACCCTAATTTTTCATGTAAAGCAGGAGTCATCTGGGCCTTCTACTTCAGGACCTAAATACACCACTGAGTCTTCTAATGGGAAGCAAAAGATTCTAGAAGATGAAGGTGGTGGCAGCTCAAAGACAAGGGAAGAAAGTGGCCTAACTCATGATGTAGAAGAAGCTTCTGGAAGTAATGATGTTGAGGCTGCAAATCTAGCTACTCCAAGCACGAATCTTGATGAAAAGGTTAGTACTTCTTACTCCATCCGTCCCAATTATCTTGTCCAGTATTCCATTTCGGGTATTCCTTGTCCAATTTTCTTTTTTAACAAATTATTACACATAACTTTTTCGTGGGACCCACGATTTTACACCACTCTACGCCACAACCAAAGTGAACAAGATAATTGGGACGAAGAATACTTGTTTAGCTATCCCTTCAAACAAAGTTTTGATTTCAGACACTATATCTAATGATCTTTCAATAATAGGAGGTGGCCATTCAAGAATCCACACATAATGGCGAAGATAAGGAGAAGAACAATGACTAGAAAGGTATACATAACAACTTTTAATTAATATATCACAAGATGTCTCCTTAAACAATGTTAGTTAGAAGTGTAACATGTCATGTTAGATGCAATTTTGGGAAGATGAATCCAACTCGTCTAAGAAGGGAAGATGTAGAAGATGATGAAGAAGATGATCATTTTGTATGTTGGAGAGATCAAGTGTACCATATTTTGCAGGAGTTAGAGAAATGCATAGGAGAGAGAAGGATATGTTGTGAAAAACATTAATGTAAGTTTTGCTAGCAATGTTTCATAGATTGGAAGCATGTGCAGCTCAAATGAAGTTCACTACTTTTGTATTAGTATCAAGAAAAGCTCACTTTCAAATTGCCCAACCAAATAATCTAAATTATTATTTTCCAAATTAAGAAGCGTGAAAAGGAAAACGGGTTATGTTCTCTCATCATCGAAAATAAATGAAAACAGATCATACCTTTCGATAGGGCTAGACGATACATCCTTATTTCTTACACGTAATAATGTTCGATGGAATGTGAAATTTGCGATTAAAAATCACATGTCCAAATTCTAAGAATATACTACAATTCATTTAATAAATAAAAAGTAAAAAAAGATTTTGCAAGAAATAAAATACTCCTTCCGTCTCATTTAACATAATGCGTTTCTTTTCGGCGCGAAAATTAAAAAAGTGGATGATAAAGTATGAGAGAGGGATAAAAGATAAAATAAGAGAGAAGATAGTTTGTGAGAGACTAAATAATAAAATATGAGAGAGAAATAATAAAGTAATATAAATAAATAAAAAAATAGGAGAGAAAATAAAAAGATAAGAGATAATTTAGTAATATTTTTTAAATTTATTTTCTTTTAAAGAAATATGTCATTTTAAGTGGAATGTTCTGAAAAGAAAAACGTGTAATGTTAAATGAGACGGAGGTAAAAGTGAATCTCTCGTAAAGCGTAGAAATTTCCGCGGTTCAATAATTGTACGGTTCTGTTCGGTGGTGCCGTTGAAATTTGAAAGCTAATCCTCACTAGCAAAAAATCTCCGCAAAATTGAGAATCCACCGAAGCTACCGGATTCAGTTAATTCTTGACTTTCCTCGCGCCCATTTCAATTAAACTCCAAACTGAATAAAAAACGATCAGGAATTCGAAGCGATGAACTGCATCTACAAAGACCCGACAGCCCCAATCGAGGCAAGAATCAAGGACCTTCTCTCTCTAATGACGCTCAAGGAGAAAATCGGCCAAATGACTCAGATTGAGCGCGTGGTCGCCACTCCCTCCGTCATTAAAGACCTCGCCATAGGTCAGTTTGAAGCGATACTGACTCTATTTTTGGTGGGTTGAGCAAAAGATTCAATTTTTCTTGCTTTCTTGAAAGATTTTGCAGAAATTGTTACTTTGTGTTTGTTCGTGTTTGGGATTTTGCTCTGGGTTATTGATGTTTTCTGTTTTGCTTGGTCTTCCAACTCTGTAGAAGTAAATGTTGACTTTTATTTCCGGTGTTGGATCATACTTTTCTGTAAATATTAGGTATTTTAGTGCGTTTCATATCAGAATACTAACTCTATTTTTAGTGGGCTGAGCAAAAGTTTTATTTTTTTAATTGCCTCCTTGAATGAATTTGCACAAATTGTTATTCCCTCTGTCCCGCCCGATTTGTCTTATTTCTTTTTGGCATGGAGATCAAGATGAATGTGTGATTGTGTATAGATGAGTGGATGTTTGTGGCCCCACAAAGAAAAATGGGAATTTGCGTTAAGAAGACAAGTCAAGCGGGATGGAGGGAGTACTTGTGTTTGTTTGTATTGACATTTTGCTTTGCATTCTTGATGTTTTCTATTTCTCTTCATCTTCCGATTTTGTACAAGTAAATGTTGACTCTTGATTTCCGGTATACGATCATAGTTTTCTGTAAATATTAGATATTTTAGTAATCTTTATATTAGGAGTTTATGATATTTTATGGAAATTTGAGTTTAAGGGACTTGATATAGGTACAAAAGATTGAAGTTCAGTTGCAGAGTTGCGATTTTGATTGCGTTTTGCATTTGGTTTGATGTAGGTAGCATACTTAGTGGGTGTTTGCAACATATTAAATTATCCAACTTCTGGCTTAATTTAAGGAGAAGTTGTTTTTTGGTGTTTGGAACAGCTTAAATTCTAAAAAAATCTCTACTTTTAAGGAGTTTAAGTTAAAGTTGGTGAAGTTGGTATTTACCAACTTCAACTTATGGCAATTTTGTAAATATTTATAAGTTGTCAATTTATAATTTTATCCTCATTATTAATTAATATCCCCTAAATGCTACAAGATTTTTAAGGTAGAAAGTAGTTAAATATTTTATTTATTTAATTGCTTTATTTATTTAAATTATATATGTGAATAGCTATAAAACCAAAAATCTATTTATATAAATCATTTCATGTAAGCTTGAAATAAGAAATGCATATAAGATTATATAAAGGATGTATTAATCTTAAAATAAGAAATGCATAACATATATGATTATTTAAATTTTAGGGGTAAAATAGACTTTTTGATACTATACCCCAAAATAAGCTACTAGGTAAAAAATGTTTGCAAACACTTTTTTTTCAACTTTTACTTTTTACAGCGGTTTTATAGCCTACAAAACACACCCCAAATTCTCTAATAAACTACTTTTACCAACTTTTCCTTAATTTAAGACTTAAAAAAAAAGTTTAGCTCGTTGCGAAACACCCCTTAGTCTTTGGTGGAAGTGGGCCTTTTGAGAATGCAAAGTCCTCGGATTGGGTACCGATGGTGGAAACTTTCCAAGTAAAGCGGATCTTCTATCCCAAAATAGGAAGAACACTCGGTGGCCCACCAATCACGCCCCGCCACGCGTGCATTGGTGGCCCCACTCAATTAAATTAATATTTGATTTTAAAAAAGGTGGCCCACCAATGCACGCGTGGCGGGGCGTGATTGGTGGGCCACTGAAGGGGCACCATTTTTTGGGCCAGAAGATCCTCTGGCCTTTCCAAGAGGCTGCACTGCAGTCGCGGCTTGGGATTCCGTTGCTTTATGGGATTGATGCGGTTCATGGTAATAACAATGTCTATGGGGCTACCATTTTCCCTCATAACATGGGCCTTGGAGCTACCAGTTTGAGTTTTGTTAATTATGTTTAGTTTACTGTTAAGTGCAGTAAATCTCTTTCTAGCTCGATTATATGATCAAGTTAGTTTTAGATTGATTTTGCACTTGTAGAGACTCTGACTTGGTCCGGAGGATCGGTGCTGCTACAGCTCTTGAAGTTAGGGCGAGCGGGATTAACTATACTTTTGCTCCATGTGTTGCTGTAAGATTGTGTTTTTATTACTTATCAGTGTGTTTTGCAACTTGCTTTACTCGAAACCTGATCAGTCGATAATTCCATGGCTCGAAGGGAAATATTTTCTTTTTTTAAAGAAAATACCTCTTAGTTTTCTTATACCGAAACCCTAAATGATTAATTACTTTCATCAGCCAAATCGAAGATCTTGTGATATATACCGAAACTGAATCTTGTCTTAACTTTCTCCGTTCATACATGAATAAGAGACGTTGACTGTCTGGTGTACGTAGAGTTGACAAACTGTCTGAAACTGATTTATTGTAGGTGTTCTCTTTGGCCCGGATTTATGTTGTATCTTATTTCTTTTCCATGCCAGTTTAAATTAAGATTATGCAAACAGGTGTGCAGAGATCCGAGATGGGGAAGATGGTATGAAAGTTTTGGTGAAGACCCTGAGATCGTTAAGATGATGACTTCGATGGTCACGGGCTTGCAGGGCCAACCACCCGAAGGGCATCCAAACGGTTATCCGTTTCTTGCTGGAAGGTAAACCACTCGAGAGAATGCACCTTCAAAAACATTGCTATTATTATCAGTTCCAAACTTATTTTTAATTTTTTCATTGTTTGATTTGATTTCATTATATGATTAAGAAATCTCGGCGTCTTATTTTAAGTTTATCTCTTTAATCGTCATCTTTCATTTCCAGCGTTCATCCAAAACTCCTTTTATGTGGATAAATCCTCGTCGAACATTTGACTTCAGGGAAAATGTTGTTGCATGTGCAAAGCATTTTGCAGGAGATGGCGGCACTAGAAACGGCATTAACGAGGGGGATACCGCATCATCATATGACGAACTAGAGAGAATTCACATGGCTCCGTACCTCGACTGTATCGCTCAAGGAGTATGCACTATCATGGCATCCTACTCTAACTGGAACGGAACCAAGCTACACAGTAGCCATTTCCTTCTTACAGAAATCTTGAAAGGAAAGCTTGGGTTTAAGGTAAGCCTATACGGACCTCGAAAAATCATACTCCCTCCATCCATTGAGCTTCTCTCACTTCTTTTCAGCACGTATATTGAGGAGAATTATTAATTGTGAGTAAGTAGGTGGGTCCCGCAAAAAAAAGTAGTTAGTTGTGAATAGAGAAGTTGCCATTTTTGAAATGGAACAAGATGGATGGAACAATCCGAAAAAGAAGAGACAATATGAGTTAGTAATCGTCAATGTCCTCAAATGTTTGTTCTTCCTTCTTGTAGGGGTTTATCATTTCCGACTCCGAAGCCCTTGACCGGCTATCGAGTCCTCATGGATCCAACTACCAGCAGAGTGTTCTTTCAGCAATCACTGCAGGAGTTGATATGGTAAAGAATCAAACACTTACATGCTTATATTCATCCGAATCTAAGGATTCTTTAATTGCTTGATAGGTGATGGTGCCACTCCGATATCAGTTATTTCTAGCGGATTTGCTGCATTTGGTGGAGTCCGGAAAGATACCAATAACCAGAATTGATGATGCAGTTGAAAGGGTTCTCAGAGTAAAATTTGCTTCGGGCCTCTTCGAAAATCCCTTAAGTGATCGATCGTTTTTGGATAAAGTTAGATGTGAGGTGAGCTTCTTAATATAGTAGTTCATAATTTAATGGTGAAATGTTATAAGTTAGCATTGAATACACACCAAGCACTACCTACCAATGTGTTTATTTTGTCTATCTTTTATCTAGTTGTGTTGTCGAACGAGCAATTTTACTCAAGACTTTGATATACGCAGGCAGTACCATTTTGGATGCTATTCGAGAAATCGTATATGAAGAAAGTCCGTCCGGGAACTTATCCGAAAAAGACTATTCCTTTGCCATCGTAGTTGTGGGCGAAGCCGCGTACGTGGTATCCGGAGGCGACAGTACGGACCTCAAGATTCACTTCAACGGATCCGAACTTGCAACCGCCGTGGCTGATCAACTCCCCACGTTACTAATCTTGATATCCGGTCGGCCTCTGGCTCTAGAGCCAGAGCTTCTCGATAAAGTGGAGGCTCTCGTCGCTGCATGGCTACCCGGTAGCGAAGGTGGTGATGGCATCGCCAATGTTGTCTTCGGAGACCACGACTTCCAAGGAAGGCTTCCGATGACATGGTTTAGAAACGTCGCCCAGCTCCCCGTGCATGCAGAGAGCAACTCGTACGACCCTCTATTTCCAATCGGCTATGGCATGACGAGCAAGAACGAAATCCTCAAGAGCTAACTCGAAAATCGCTAAGCTTCTTCACTCAATGAAAACTGTAAGTTCTCATTGTTATGCATCTCACTTAGTTATATTATGTATTCCATCTTTAGCCCTACTAATAAAGTTACACTCTCTACGTCTTCTTGATTTACAATTATCCCATAGATGTGAAGCATGCATGTCTTCTTTTTTTTCCTATTATTTGAATTTACAACTAGAGAAGGCCCCTACCTTCTTCACCCCACCCCACCCCCCAAAAATCAAAGGGGAAACATGATCTTTACTTTGATTCATTTGGCAAGAAGAATAAAAAAGTTAATGATTCTAGTACTATTTATGTGGTTAGAACTGGTTAAATAGATCGAACTTGGAATAAAGTTGTTTACTTTCTGCTGCAACTTGCTCATATGCTGCTGCTCTTCTTCTTTTTTCCCTTCACATTGGCTGGTCTATTATAGATGCCAACCATTTGAAGTCGATGCGAGAGTTAGACTCTTCTTCGACGAAACTGTCCTCACTCAAAGGGGAAAAAAAAAAAAAGGGCTTATTCTGTAAAAGTTCGTTTCAGATTTCTTTTGAATTATTTGGTTGCAGTACTAAAGAATATACCCTCGACTTGTGGCCATTGCTTCAGTATCTTAAAGTTCAGTTGAAAAGTAGGGGGGAAAAATCAGATTTAACTTGCATTTACACTCTGAATAGAGATTATAGCTTTAGCCCTTAGAGCTATTTCCTATCGAAGTTTTCCGCGTAAAACTTCTTTAGAGAATAGTGATGGTGAGATTCGAACTTGAAATTTTTAACGGGTCAATTAGAAAGAGAAAAACCAAGTGAAATAGTCCAAAAGATTGCAAACGAGTGAAGGTGTTAATTTAATTTTTTTTATTTTTTTATTTTTTCACTTTGCTTTGTAGATCATTATAATATTGGGTGATAATCAACCTAGAATCTTATCAATAAAAAAGAATCTTCCATCTTAGAATGATTTGAAAGGAGGGCTTTTGTGGGGGAGGAAATTGTTGAAATTCACTGCAGATGATTCTTGGGAATCTTGGAATGCAAAGTTGGCTGTCTACTTAAAAGCTTGCATTCAAGTCAAATCCACCATGGCCAAGAACTCTAGCTGGTTTTCTGACTCGGCCAAATTTGAATCTGAGATCCCATTAACACATTTTGAAGTAAAAGGAGACGATTGATAGGATTCGAACCCGACCTCACCTCGAACGAGTGAGGTCAAGTAGTCTTCACAGCATGCAAACAAAGCCATACATTGTGAGTAGGCTATGAGAATTCCTTCCATGATTGCTGATCCTTTTTAAGTACAAGGAGTATCATCACATCAAGATTGTTTGATTCAATCTGGTCTAACCTCAAATGCCAATATCAACATATACACAAAAGGGAAAAAATCAAGAAAACGACAGCAAACTAAGCTTACTAGCCAGTCTCGAGACGAACTAGTCTAGTGCAGCACGGTTCCGAGGGAATTCAATCAACCGAGTCCGAGCCCGCGATCATGCATTGGGGTAGTGCATCTTCGGCTGCATCTGAAACACCATACTCTGAGACCCCATATACGAATCACGTCCCACGCCCCTTTGCAGATACACGTTTGTTCCGTACAGAGGAGATGCAAACATCGACTCGTGGCACATTGAGCCAAGCCCCATCGCTTGCTCATTGCTAGTCTGGCTCCACTGATAGGGGAGCTTTGGTAGGGCCGTGTTGGGCTGCTCCGGCTGCTTCTTGCTCTCCGGTGAAGGCTCGTTGAGGCTCACCGTCGTGATATCGTGTATGCTCGCCCTCCGTTTGTCCTTGCCGCCGGAGAGCTGCCGGATGAAGTACTTCTGAGCATGGCTAGCAACTTGTGTTGGAGTTCTTGTAATCACAAAGTTTCTTGATATGTTTCTCCAATCCCCTTTCCCATACTTCTTCAATCCCATTAGAAACAATCTGTTTTCAATTTTCAAAAAAACATTCAAGAAATAGTCTTAAAACATCACAACATTATCAATCAACCAATCAATTAATTCATATACTACACACATATGTAGGCCTAAAAACGTCACAATCCACAAGCTAACTTACTTATGCTCTTCCTCCGTCCAAGGGACGCCCTTTTCCGTTCTTGCTCCGACGGCCGCCCCGCCGCCTTCCTCCCACCGGCGGCGAAAGTTTGCTTAAACCCATCAAACCCAACACCACTTCCCCACTCAAGTGTAAAAGGGGAAGAAGTGTCATAGCCAGGAAGAGGAATTAGTCCTGCCTCAATACTACTAACATCATCTTCCAACTCTTTGTACTGCATAATCACATCGCCGACGGTTTTTCCGGGCACCATCGCCGCCACCTTCTGCCACCGGTCCGGCGTATGTTCATCAAACAATGCAAGAGCATTTTCAAAGAGTTTGTTCTCAGCCGGAGTCCACCTTGTGCTCCTACTCTCATCAAGAAGCCAGCTAGAAGTGGAAAAATTTGAACTTGGTGATAAAATCTCCATGTCCCACCTCATCAAACTCCAATTATTGGCTCAGATTTCTTCAAGAATTTGATCTACAGCATCACTTGATGAGAGAGAGAGAGAGAGAGAGAGAGAGGGAATGCAGAGAGGTGGGAAGGCTCAGAATGGCATAACACAAGCAGAGTTAAATTAAGAAAGCATTTTTTTTTGTCCCCTAGGGGATGGCGGAGTGGTTAAGGTGAGGTAGCCCGGGACCGACAGGTCATGGGTTCAATCCTCAATAAAACCATTCCTCAAATCAAAAAAAAAAAAAAAAAAAAGCATTTTTTTTGAAGAATCAGAATACCCTTTTACTCAAACAACCACCTCTCACTTGAGGAGGAATCTAAAAAAGAAGCCACTTATTTCAAGATCAAAGAAAATCTCTCAAACTTAGGATAAACCTAAAGATACCAGATCAATCAGAGGGATTGAAAGATTCCCAACTGTCTATAAAACCCATGTGGCTAAACCTTCGTTAAGATCTGAAGAGACCCAGAAAGACTCAATCTTTAAAAGTGGGAACAAAGAAAAGGGTGGAAGCAAGAAACAATTCTAGAAAATGGGATACAAAATTTAATTTGATTTGGGCAAAAGGGATGGTGGTGAGTAGCTTTACTCAGCTAAAATTAGACTGGTATCCTATACTGGCAACAAAGAAGACCTGAAAGATGCAAAAAAGAAGGGACAGTTAGAGAAGGAGAAGCTGGATAGGAACAGTGACAGCCTGTAAAAGATATAGATGAGTGAGAGAAACTCTGAATTTTGAGAGAGAGAGAGAGGAAGGAAAGGGGTTATGGGATTTTGTGAGGTGAAATAAAAAGTGGGAAAAAGGCTTCAGCTTTCTATCTTTTTTCTCCCCTCCTGATATAGGGCAGAGAGAGAGAGAGAGAGAGAGAGATTATGACAAAGCTACAAGAAATGAATCTCCCATCATAGCATTCAGAGAGGAGAGATCTGCAGAGGAGCCAACAACAGAGAAAGAATGGTGGGGTGGGGGTGAAAGGTGGTGGAGAATGATTGGGTGGAATGGTGTTTGTGGATACTGCAAACTTATGAAAAAGTTTTTGATATTATAATGCACACTCCTCTTGTCTGTTTTTTAATAGAAAAAAATAATCAAATGCCCAGAAATATTTCTATTTTATTTCAATTTTTATTCATCTTGTTAGTATGGGCTGACAACTCATTGGCTCCCCTTCAATGGCAATCGCCAATACCACATTCAACCTAAAACGCACACCACTAACTTTTCTTGTTCAATTTTGTTTCCACAACTTTTACTAATGTCGACACTACCAAATTCACATTCCTCCTTGGATTTCGGATTCAGGCAAATTTTTTAATTTCGAGTATAAATTTATAATTTTGGGAAAGTGGGTAAATCCGTAAATATACAATTTCGATAGCGGCAAATAGTAAGAGTTTTGAAAATGTATGAAAAGATTCAGACTAAGTATAAAATTTAGAGACTATGGCATGGCACCCACATGTCCCTCAAATAGTGATTTACTTTCTAAGAAAACTAACTTTAAATTAAATTATCTAGTTACAAGTTAAGTTAAAATTCACCGTCACTATGGGAAGAATAAACTTAAATTATACTCTTAGTAATATGTAATAGCCTGCAATTTACTGTATTATTTTGATTTTTTTAATAAAATGTACCAATAAGATTGTACCAGGTCGTGCCCCTACATTTCATTGGTCGTCTTAATTATTTTGACTTTATTATTAATAATCCCATTCCCCATGCTCCTACTACTATTCCTATCTCCTCGATCAAATTAAACTAACCCTAAAGTCCTAGAACTTCGCGCCAAATCAGCTCCAACAAGAGTGGACCCAATCAACGCAGCGTTAGCATCCGTATGACACCTCACGCGGTTCAATAAACCTCGGCGCGGCCCTTCATACTTTTTCAGGGGTGTAAATGGTTTGGCCCGACCGCGCAAACCGTCGGAACTGAATCAAATCGAAAAATGCGGTTCAGTTTAATTTCGTGGTTCGATTTTATTTATATTTTTCGAAATCGTTTACAATCGGTTCAGTTCACGGTTCCAAAGGTTTAGAAATCGCTCAAATCGAACCGAACCAATGGAACCGAATGAAATATAAATGTTTTTGTTAATACTACCTACTACTTACTTACTAGGTAGTATACTAATATATGATTACTAGAGGTATAGTAGGTAATTGATATAAATATAAATATGTAATTAAAAAAATTAAAAAAAAGATATTAATACTACTATTACATTAGGGCAGTAGGGCACGCCGCACAACTTAGTCATGACTACACCACTCTTCTGTCTTCTCAATTCTCATTTCCATCTTCTTTCTCATTTCTCAGTTCATTCTCAATACTATTTTCACTTTTTCTACCAAAACGTAAAAGTTAAACAGCAAGTCCGCCATCAGTAAGAATATTTTTGGGGAGTTCTTACTTCATCCGTTTACGTGAGTCATGAAGTTGTTTCATTTTGCTACTGCCTATGTGGATTGTGGAGTCATGAATGTGTTTCCCCTAGTTGGAGATTAACTATTGTAGTTATGTTAAGTATATTTATATTTTGTTAATATTTTGGAGCCCTAGTTGGAGATTAATTTTTGTAGTTATATTTAGTATATTTATATTTTGTTAAAATTTTGGAGTTGTTGTGCTTGGATTTCATTCACGTTAAGTATGTATGGAATATTATGATTCAAGAAAATCTATTTATAATTTGAAAAAGGTAGAACCGATGAACCGAACCGAACCGAACAATTTCTAAGCGGTTCGGTTCGGTTCGGTTCCAAAAGTAAAGTACACCTTAAACCGAACATAACCGAACCACTTTCATATGTTCGGTTCGGTTCCTAAATTGTACTAAAAACCGAACCGAACCGTTACACCCCTACTTTTCCTGTTTTTTAGTTAATTTTTCTTTGTCCCCTTAATTAATACTCCCTCCGTCCCAATTATAATATTTACTTTATTTTTTGCACAATTTTCTTAGAGAGTTGTTAGTTGTAAATAAAGATATGTAAATGTGTGGTTTCTGAAAAAAGTTGTGTTTAATAATTTGCTAAAAATATAAATTGAATATTATATTTGAGACAAACTGAAATGAAAAATTGGACATTATAATTGAAACAGAGAGAGTAATTTAGTTTAAATTTTTAATCATGGATCTACCGTAGTTATAAGTCTAATAAAGATAATATTTGAAATAGTTTTTATAAATAGTTTTAAACTATTTATGATTAAAGTTGTTTAAATTTTTAAGTAAAATTGTTAGGTTTGCAATATTAAAAAAATAAAACGCAGTTTAACTTTAGAAAAAACAGTATTCAAACACTCTCATAAGCTATTTTTTAATTATTATTATTATTTTAGCTTATATTTTTAAAAAGCACCTCTGACCAGTTTATGAGTTTTTGTGTATTCTGACTTATTTTAAACTCCAAAAAATAGAAGCATACATTCTAAATATTAAAAATAGTGTTACTACGATAAAATAAAGTCTAGAATCAACTTATTTAAATTGTTTCAAATACTAACAAAATATAAAATTGAATTCCAATTATTTTGCTAGTAAAGAAATTAAAATAATATATTACCATTAATTCAAGTCTAATATTATGATAACTTTTAAAACTAGTATCGAAATTGCCGTCGCTATTCGAAATACAAGAAGATGTAGTTGGCAAGTCATAATAAATGCTCCCTACACCACTAGCCAATAAAAACAAAGCGGTCCCCTACTGATGTGACCAACTGCTCCACCACAATTGTCTTGCCCTCCAATATCATTCATTCATTTATTTATTTTTCTTGGCTGATTAATTCAATTAATACGTATTCGTATTCGTATGCGTACGTATTTATACGTATTGTCCATATCTTTGGATGAAATGGTTCGTGTAGTACGGGAATTGATACTTATCCACGAGGCCACACTTACGGATCAAATACGGCTCCAAAAATACGAATTAGGAAACGACGAGAATCATAATTTCAAGATGGAAAATAATAAAATTTTAAAAATTATATCATAAATATCGGATTGGACACAATTTAGAGAGACGATTCGCCCTTGAATCCGTCAAATGTATGCGTATATATATATATATATATATATATATATATATATATATAGAGGTTTAAATGTGAACGGCGTTTTTTATCGGTGACGTCTTTAACGACCTTAAAACCATTTTAAAAAAAAATTCGCACTTTAAAGGGCAAACAAACCGTATTATAAAGTGCAATACCTTAAAGTGCACATTGTCTTGTTTAAGTGCAATTCGTAAAGTGCGAGTATATTTACCTTGAAAGTGCAATACGTTTGTCTTTAAAGTGCGGTTGTCACACGTTCACACGATAAAAGAGCCGTTTCACACGGAACCACTCCCTATATATATATATATATATATATGGTGTGATACGGTAAACATTATATTTAACGTGAAAAGCTGCGAATTATATATATTTCTTATATGTTTTATACAAAAAAATGTAATTTTACATTTTTATCATTCTACATAAAACATAATATAAGAATTATCTAAAATTCTAGATCACAAAATTTTAATACAAAATATATATGAATTATACATAATTCGTAACTCACACGTTAAATTTAAATTCGTACATGATCCACTCTTTATGTATATCACCATTTTATCCACATAGGAGAACCACCCCTCGGCTCGAGGGTGGTTGGAGGGTTGTGAATTACACATTGAGACTTTAGAATAGCAACATTTGCATGACATTTAATTGTGTCCATCATACCCCTGGTTTTGATGTGTTGTCACGTCAGTAGCTAAGGGTATATTGGGTATTATGGTAAGAATCCACGACCCAATTAAGTCGGCTTCGTGTGGTTAGGTAAGCAAATTAACTCAATTAAAATAGCATATTATAACGGGCTTTATGGGCCCACAGAATAAGCCCATTTTGTACTTCTTAAGATTCACTTAAATTATTACTAGTATTTATTTTTGTAATTATTTAAGTTCCGGGTTTTATATGAAATAGTAATAAATTTAAATATCAATAACATCATGAACTGATTCGGGCGGATCTAAACCCTGAATAATTTCAGATTTTCAGTATATTTGAAGAATACAATATTCACTTTTAAAATTGCATATTTCACCTATAATTTCTAATCTCTGATCGGCTCTCTGAATAGCTCGACCATTAAACTATTTTTAAGTTTTCCAAATATTAAATACCAAAATGTCTCAAGTGACAAAGGTGAAACAAATTAATAAAACAAAATGATTTAAGCCCACGATATGCGGTAGGTCACATTAAAATTTAAAGGAGGACCCCCTCATTTTAATTGGCCATTGCTAACAACCTACTTTTAGAGTTATTTTTTTCTTTTCAAGTTTCTTTTTTGGCACATGAAACTTGTCCATTTCTACTTTTACTAATTCATTATTCCCTCCGTCCCATTATAAGCGGCTCAAAATTTTTCAACACGATTATTAATAAAGTATTAGAGAGGAGTAAATTAAAAAGTAAGAGAGAAAAAAAGTAAGATAGTAAAAGAGTAGATAATAAAGTATGAGAGATGAAATGAATTTTATAATGAGAATAGATAATAAAGTAGAAGATATAAATGATAAAGTAAGAGAGATGGTAGTATATTTTTTGTCAAGATCTGAGCCACTTTTAGTGGGACGTTTCAATCGGGAAATTGAGTCACTAATAGCGGGACGGAGGTAGAATTAGGTTAATTTCTTATGCCTCGTCATTTTTAAGGATGATAAAGGATGATATAGTAACAGAGTAAATTATTTAGAAATTAAATGTTATAAATTTGAATCCGATTCATATTTAAATCGTGTCTCTTTCATATGATTAGCTAGTGCGAATTATTTATTTACATAATTTATAATTATGAAAAATGAACGATGTTTAACCAATATATACTTTGAAAATACGATTTTTTTTTCATAAAATAACATTTTTCCTCGATACTAGAAAAGCTAACTCAATTCAATCGGACAGCGTGCCAAGTAATAACTAATAATGTCAACTAAGGCAATAAGTTTTAAAAATATTGTACATTTATTTGTGCCCATACTATGGTGTCGGATATTTGTTCAATCAATCATTGTTGAAATTATATTCATATCATTTCATGTGGTTTCATAAAAAAGCCTTGAGCCAATCAGATGTTTACACTCAGTGACAGAACTATAACTTTTTAGTCAGAGGGTTGAAATAGACATAAGAAAGAAATCGTACCGATAAGAGAATTGAATGAAGCCAAAAAACAAAGACGGAACAAATAGTTTTAACCACTATAAAAACGAAATTCCAACAGCCGAGAGGTCGGCCGACCCTCCCGACCCCCCTTAGTTCCGTAATGTAATATAATAACTTCTTTTCTCTTTCAATGATAATTGATTATGTATAATAAATATTTGCTAATTTGTCCATATATATATATAAGAATCATCAATAGAAATAATAGAACAACAATAATAATGTGGTAGAAAATAATGCATCCAGAAAAAAAGCATAATATTTATTTACCCTTTATTTATTATTATTATTTTTTTATTAGAATTTGTTAAATCCCCTATAAACTCACAAATTTGCTATTTTATCTCTTAAATTTCCTTCCTAGATTTGCTTCTGCTCACTCATCATTTCGATAAAATAATAATAATAATAATAAATCTGCTGTGGATTAATGCAATTGCTCGGATTCAAATATTACAAATAAAATTAAGATAATCAAGAAGTAATCCTGATATATCATAATTATTTACTCGAATATATAACGGATTTGTGCGGTTGAAGATTAAGGGGACCAAAAGTGATTAAGGAGTCAGCAAGAGAAGATTTTTTCTTTTTATATACTCCCTCCGTCCCACTGGAAACGACACGTTTTCCTTTTCGGGCCGTCCCACTGAAAACGACACGTTTCCAAAAAAGGAAATAACTTTATCATATTTTATCATTTCTCTCACCTACTTTATCTACTTTCATTATATTAATTATTTTCTCTCACCTACTTTATCATTTATCTCACCTACTTTATCATATTTTATCATTTCTCTCACCTACTTTATCATTTCTCTCACCTACTTTATCTACTTTCTTAATTCCCGCGCCCATTGGAAACGCGTCGTTTCCAATGGGACGGAGGGAGTACTATATAAATAGGCTCCAATTTTTTGGGAAAGTTTTGCATAATGTGCTTTATACCTTTTTTTCTTTTATTACACTTTTTTTAAGCTTTACATTAAAGATTTTAGTTTTATCGATAGGAGACAACTCTTTTTTCTCTCTCCAAATATACTTTTTATCAAGACATAAAAGTATTGTTTTAAATTAGTAAAAGAAAATTAGCACATATATATACTACATAACATGTGTTTCCTGGATTAAAATATTTGTGATTTTTTTTAAATCTACTTTAAAAATCACGCTCATTAAGCGCAATTACCAACTAAACTACATGTTCATGGTTTTTGGAATAACAACTTTTCATAATTATAATTTGTTTTAGGAATCTATTGTTTCCTTGCACCTAGGGTTGTAAACGAATCAAATATTTTTGGTTTAATTCGGTATTCGTATTCGAATATTGATATTCGAATTTTTATATTCGAGTTCGAAAATAAATATTTGATTCGATTCGTTTAGTATTAAAATAGGAATACAAAATTATGATATTCGATTTGATATTTGAAAATATTCGATCAAATATAAATATTTAATTTATTTATAAAAATATTTATATGTTAAATATATTTTATAAAACTTATTATAATAAATTTATTTCTTAAATATATAATTTTGAATCGAATATTTTCGAATCGAATCAAATCGCATTAAATATGTACCCAATTCGAATCGAATATTCGAATAATATTGTTTATAAAATACTCAATAAAAAACGAATCGAATAATTCGAATATAAATAACGAATCGAATACGAATCAACTTTAATATTCGAGAATGAATCGAATACGAATATTCGAATACGAATCGAATACTGTGTTATTTGATTCGATTCGATTCGGTTACAACCCTACTTGCACTTTTTCATCTGATTAAAAGGTCATGACTCAATAGTGTATATTGTCTTTTTATATAAATTTATTTGAATTATATGTATAATATAAATAAAATGTGTCTAGGTTCTAACAAAACTTTTATTTAGAGTGACATTGATCTCCTTCTAGTGGAATCTTCATATTCAACACATCCAAGTGTGACCTAATTATTTTATCCACTATTCATTTTTATATCATAAAATCTGAGAAATGGGCTTTTCGTGCAATTGAAGAGTAAACAAGATTCATACCAAAATAAAAGAAATAAATACTACTCACTCCGTCCCACAATTCTTGTAACATTTTCCTTTTTAGGATGTCCCACCATTCTTGTAACATTTCCTAAAATGGATAATTATTACACACTTTTTTTGAGGGCCCCACATCTCTACTCACAACCAATAACTCTCCTAAAATACCGCGCCGAAAAGAAATGTTACAAGAATCATGGGACGGAGGGAGTATAAAATAGTGGTGTTGGAAATTATGTGGGGACTACATGTATTGGTTGGCAATTTGTTTCCATTAAAGGAAAGATTCGAATGGTTTTTGTTCCCAAATTACTAAAATTCAAGTTGGTGCATGTGACGATTATGGTGTATTTCTGCCCACTTGGGGAAGCGTGTGCATCTTATTTTTTTTAGATGAAGAGGGTAATATGCAACCGCTAACGAAGAATAAACCCCACTCTTGTAATCTAACGTGCAAACA
The DNA here is from genome assembly GCA_028984105.1 of Lavandula angustifolia. Taxonomy (NCBI): domain Eukaryota; kingdom Viridiplantae; phylum Streptophyta; class Magnoliopsida; order Lamiales; family Lamiaceae; genus Lavandula; species Lavandula angustifolia. Next base: position 697,530 of record JAPVEC010000026.1, read on the forward strand.
ATACAAGAGAGTTCAATCCCCTAAGATTTACCATAGGTGACAGATTCACACATAGCAGTTTTGGTGTGTTTTGGCGTGTGCATCTTATGCATGGATAGAAACAATGATCCTCCAATTCAAAAATACAATATTTATACAATAACACATGTATTTCTATAATTATACTAAATCAAATTGAAAAAAATGTTGAATTAAATATTTTAATTGGGAGCATCATTGTTCCTATCTCTATCATCAAATTTTCCGATCACAACTTGCCGCTCTCTCTCTCTCATACAGCAAGATTATCCAGGCTATCCATTTCAAAATTTGAAACAAAATAGACACTGAAAGCCCAAATCAAACTATATTAAAAGTCCACTTGCAAAATTTCAGCACAAAGAAACGAACCAAAAATCATGTAAACTAGAAACGATAATTTTATGAATTACCCCTAAACCCATGAATTTTTTTTGGAGAAACTACAATAAATTAGAGCAATCTAACATCTATAATAATGATAATGGAGAATACAATAGAATATATAAATCAATACACAAAACCTGGGAAAGGGAAATTGATACAAAATCAAGAAAGAACCTCTGTGGAGGAAGCCATTCAAGATGAGGGTTGTTCTTCCCTCCCAATAACATTCATTCTCATCACTTGTTGCTTGCTTCAGATCATAATAGGAAGAGGATCCGGGACGAAAGCTCGCGCTTTTTTACGCCTTAAATCGCCTAAACGCGAACCATATCTCATAGTGGTTGAAGAGCAAACTATCATGTGTATGCTTTCCAAGATATTCAAGTCCCAGATGAGTCAGCCTCTTAGTGCATTCATCACCTCCCAACCGAGAGCAGAACTTCACGTTATGTGAGACGAAAATCCGCCCTTCCAAGGGTTTCAATCTCCCCAACAACCGCTCTAGACCAGTCCAAACAAGCTTGTCCGGCATATGGAGGAACACAGCGCTCGCATATATCAAGTCGTACACACCTTCAGACCCGAACTTACTGAACTCCATGTCTTCGCCTCTTACAATCAGCGGCCGCTTATACAATAGCCCTTGTGATGGAAGCTCGTAGCGAAGTGCAGCCATTAAGGAGAGCTCGTCCCTCTCCAAGCAATGGTAATGCTCCGGTTCTAAGTAGCGTATGAAGTGCAGTCCAACACGGAGTGTGCCACATCCAATTTCAAGAACTCTTGAATTTGGTGTTAGGTGGGATGACTCTGCAAGAAACTCGAATACATCTCTCCCTCCGGCCCAAGGCTCTCCGTAATTGCTGTGGTGTTCTTCGACAAGTAGTTCACTGGGACATGGAAATGCGGTATGGTTATCAGCCTCTACTCCTTCATAGTGGGATATGCCTTTGAAATTTCGGAGATCCTGGAGCTGCTGTTGGCGGGTTCTCGGGTTTATGCCTTTCCTTAGAATGTTCTGTTGCATATGTAATCCATTGGATTCAATTCTACTCTTCACCCAATCTATATCCTCAGCTGAAGTTGAGATACGCTCTCCACTAGTACTGCGAATATTGGCTTCAGTTGGAATGGAGCAGGAGCAAGGAGTAGAGGGGGATGAGATGGCTGACAGCAAGAAAAATAGGAGTATTGCGAAAGCAGAAACTGATAGGACAAGGGTAGGAACAGAAATCACCACTCCCTTAGTTGGAAGCAGTGCCATTCGGCAACCAGTGACCTAGGTCTTCTCGGACCCTTATGCTTCTGATCGGAAGCTTAGCTGCTAGATAAATAAACATGCAGTTATGATACATCCAACTGAAATAGTGCCGACCTTTCACCAAATATTCAAATCATTTGGGAATATGATTGAAAATTGTTAACAGTGATACTTCAATTTAAATCAATATATGTAAAATGATTCATAACCAAGAATCTCCAAGAACCCCTAATGTAAAAAACACACTACATGTTTATAATTATCAAGTATATCGAACTGGCCAAAATTCAACCAAAAAATTGTCGGAGTGCCATGTATGATGGATTGAATATGAAGCTTTACAGAAAATTTAGTCGTCGTAATTATCAGTTAGCAGATCAACACCTATGAAGCACACAGATTAGAATCTACTTCAAACTTGCCTAGAAATATCAACTTCTGCAATCTCTTGAAATTAAACAGTTTGATACATAAACATGGCTTGAGTTTTTGTGAGATTAAGCCGGTAACTGTATATCAGATTCTGTTTATTCTAACACAGATTGAAGATTCCAATTAGATTCAACCTATCTCTAGAACAGAGAAAACTAGCTTCCAGATTCAATGTTGTGTGTTCTATGGAGCTTCAACCAAATACCAGATTCTGTTTATTCCAACACAGATAGAAGATTTCAATCACATTCAGATTCGAGATTAACGTTCTGTATTCTATGCAGCTTCGCTAACCACAGCCAGCCAAATGCAA